>NMRA01000070.1:466132-525708 GCA_002633005.1 Phoronis australis | reverse complement strand
GAGGGAGGGAGGGAGGGGAGGGAGGGAGGGAAGGAGGGGGAGACCTTAGTCGCACCCCTCACCAGACGCCGGGCCTGGTCATAGGCTTGCTTTTCCTGTTACTTAGGTCATGTATGAATTAAAATTGTTTCGGGTATCCATTTTCACATTAGTCTAGTCTCAGAGTCTTATGATTTTCACCGCTAACTAGACTACTTTTGAACCTTGGGCTGAAAATCCATTCTCTTGAATAGTTTAAGCGACTAGCGTAAGATGTCTCTCTATGTATTAGGCCAATTACGCGGAAATGCGCAGTAATAAGGAGTTCTTTAAATATCATTTTTAGCACAGAAACAATATTTTGCTTTAATTTCTTCACATTTAACCACAAAAACTTACAAATGGTCAATAACCAGCGGCAATTGGCATACATAACTAACCTTCAAGTCATTAGCACATAACAAAATTATTTGTATTCATACGCTATTTCAGACTATTCCAGATCTATTTTCAAAGCGAATCAGTTGAACGGTCGCCATTGAATGCGGAGTGGCTGCTGTCTTGTTGGATCTGTGAATGAGTTTCAAGATCCATGGTTTGAGCGGCCAAATTGTATATACATCATATTCAATTCGTCAGGAGAGATGTACCCAACACATCTGTTTCAAATTGTTTTTTGAATATGGACAGATACGGGAATAATTCTGTAATAATTCGACGGAGAATTTTTCTTGTTCGAACACGGTCGTCCACGTTTGAAGGCCATTCTGACTTCGTACACGTCAGAAAAAAGGTTAGTAATATGTTTAACCTATTCGTATGCTAGGACTGACTAGACGCTTATAGTAATTGATCTGATTTTGATAAATAGTAACGTCCAAAGTTGTTTTTTATTATTACACGAGACAAGTTTGTTTACATCAATTATCGTCTCCTGACTTGAGTTTTTATTCACCAGCTCACCGATAGTCACCGGGCATGCTGAGACTTAACGAGCGAACGTATAAAACCATACTAGACTAGTTGCCGCCTTTTGAAACTCCGTCTTGCATCGCGCAACAGCTTTTTAACATACGCCGTGAAGATATTTACATCATCCGTTGTGTTAATGTTAACGTCTGCTCGTATTTTGACTTTGTCTGTGCTTTCCCACCCCATTCCCCCCTTTCCGTATACATTCATTTCACTGGTACGACTAATAAAAGCCAGCATGGTTTCTTTGATTTGTGCAGATATTTCTTCCATTGTGGCTTTCTAGCTCCAGATGTCTCACTTTTTGGAATGTTTGCAACAAACAGGGCTTGGAATTTTCTGCGGAAACGCGGATTTCCGCTTTTTTCAAATGTTCTGTCCGCGCATTTTATAATATTTCCGCGTAAAAAAAATCGGATTTGATATAAAATTTCCGCGGCAAATTCCTTTCTTACCGCGGCGTTGCAGACGACGTTCACCTCGAAAAGCGGAAGTTGCTCTTTATGTTTCGGAGGAACGTAAATTGTCAACATTGTCGGGGCATCTGGGATAGCGTGGTGGGATTTTCAATGGCGTCTCGTGTTATTGTAAACCGCGGCGACAAATACTACGGCTCTTTAGCCAAAAATGTGTGGGTTAGGAGTGGACGCACGAGCTAAAAGGACGCAGACGCATGCTACTGATGATGGTAACATTTTTTTTTATAGTCCTCCTGAATTTTTGTCGGGGGAAGGTTCACATCGACCATTTCAACTTTCAAGGCTGGGTAGCGCGCATGATTTGGGCCGTAAAAGTTTCAAAGTTTCCGCGTTTTTTGTCCTTGGTCATTCCAAGCCCTGAACAAAGTATTGCTGCACAAGAATCGTAGAATTTGGATTTCTTTTTGGGAAGTTAGAGATTGGTACAAGTTTATGTTGGGTTGATACATTGAGCACAGCCGTGTTTTTTGGTCTCTGTTTAAAAATTGCAAGAAACTTACAGGCGGTACCAGTTTCTTCCACTGTATAACCTGTTTCTGGGAACAGCTAGGGCCTAATAGTCTGATGTGACAGTCTCTGATATGAGAATCAGCTATTCAGTATGTCACGTCTGACATTTTACCAGAATATTTCAGGTTTATCAAAGCGGGGTCCAATTTGACGAGTATCAGTTCTCAAGATACTTCTCTCAATTTGCCTCTACAAGCCATACCTAACAATGTGACTTCACTTGCCAGATTCGACTGCTGGATGCTGCTTATTGCTCTGGTTCTAGTTGGTCATTTGTTGACTTGTAAAATTTAATCTCAGTCACCTTGTTATTTTTAGCTGAAGTTCCTGATTGCTTAATCTTAATTTAATTTACTTTAAAATGTTATGTTTATATCTATTTTACCATTGGAATGAATGTTTTCTGTTAGAAGTCCAGTAACATTTTCTGTCAGATATTTTAAGCATGTCCCTTTTTACTTTAAATTTTGTTTCCAAACTTTTAATTGCTTCCTTTTTGGTTTTCTTCTTCAGTTAAAAATAGTTGGCAGCTTTGCTGCTTGAAGTTGTGTTAGAATGAGCAAAGGCCGAGATAAAGACAGTTCTCTTCTTAATGGGGAGTCTTCCAATCATGCAGATTCAGCAAAGCCTAGTGAACGAAAGTCAAGTCCTCGTGGAATAAACAGTTTGGTGCACCATCGCACAAGCAAATCCCCAGACAATAGACAAGGAGGTTCTCTAAAGACTCGTTCTGTAACTACAGGGCTCATGAGTAACCAACATGGAGTTACTGCCAGCAAAACCCTCAGTGACACGAGACAGTCTACATTTAAACATTCGCGGTCTGTTGTAAAAAATGGAAAAGGAAGTCACGGTGGTGGTTCCATCCAAGTAACCAAGGTGATGGGCAATACGTCGGCGTGTTCGCGATTAACTAAACATGGCCAGGCAAGAACTCCTTTAGTGAAAAAAGATGAACTAGGAAACAACTTTGGTGTGAACCCTGTCCTCAGGATAGCGGAGAATCACGTGGATGTTGACAGTAATCTGGTGATGTCCATTTCACACGGTGCTCATTCTGATAACAAACAGTGTGTTAGTAGAACTGGCGAGCGGAAAGACTCGCAGTCTAGTCGTCACAGTGAAAAGAGGGACGTTACAAAAAGCGTTGTGCAGGAGACGCCGCGGAACGCTGATCAAGTGCTCAACAGTGATAACAGTATTGTATCATCAGTAGACCAGAGGACTGGTGATACAGGCCCAGTGCCTGTACACAGTGGTCAAGCAAAGAATGTGATAGAGGAAAAGAATAGCAATGCAATCTGTAGCTCTAACTCGGACCGCAATTCCGATACAAATTCCAGGCCAGAAGCAAGGTCTGGCAGAGTCGATAAACCCAATGATCTTTCAGTGAGCGAGTCCAGTCCTCCGAGTAGCAGTTATGCCAGTGCGACCAGCAGTCCTGTCGAACCAAAGCCAGTGCTCAAGCCTAGTGGCAGCAAAAGCAATATCCGTAAGTCAGTAAAGATAGAGGACGAGCCAATCATACTGGAGGACGGCCTCTGTAACCATGACAGTAGCTGTAGCCTCGTAAATCTGGGGCAAAACAGCTCCGACATATCGGTTGCCAGTGACAGTGATTGTGGTCTCCAATTTGAAGTTAAGACATTGGAACCAACTGTTGAGAATCTGGTAGTTACCACTGGCACCGACGACAGCTCTGCTACCGCTGAGAAGGTGTTGATGCCATCATCAACAACATTCAAGAGCGTCATTGATGGCGGGGAGTTCTATGAACTTCCCAAGGATGTCGACAGAAAAATGACGGAGTCGTTCAAGAGTGACGTAGATGTTGCCGAGCTAGAGGAGATCCCCAGTGTTCTGTCCGCGGTGACCACCAAGAATGAAGATGAGACGGAAGAGAAGGCTGTGGCTACGTCGCCTGACGGACGCTTCCTGAAATTCGAAATCGAAATTGGCCGCGGCTCATTCAAGACTGTTTTCAAGGGATTAGACACAGAGACTGGTGTTGCTGTTGCTTGGTGCGAACTGCAGGTAGGTGTGGCTGCTTAATAACTGTCTTGAATGTGTTTTTGTGTTGTGTATGAGTACATGTGTCTCATGGTGTCTGCCAAAAGTGTAAGTTGATTGTGTGGAGAATGATTGAGAGTACCATTTCACCAGGATCATGATTTGGAGCTAGTGATTATTCATGGTGGATGTAAGTTTTGTACCACTTTTTTTTTCTGTGTGTCTCCTGCTAACTGGAAGCTCATTTCCGTTATGTGTCAACATGCCAAACCATTGGGCTGCAAAGCTTGTTACATAATGTCTTCCTTCTGATGAAACAGCATCTTAAGCCAAACTTAATGGTTGTGTATTTATGTCACTCAAGGGCTGTTCTGAGAACCCAGCACGCCAGCAGTTGACCAGACTTGGGTTATGACTATTTGCTTAAAAGAAAACCCTATTATCCTTTGAAAGTATTTCCACAGATCTTTCAGTCCAATTTCAAATGTTTTTTTTCTGCCAGTACCGAGCTGCAGCGATTTCGAGTGAATTTGAATTATCATTTGTGCACTTTAAGACACCGATTTCGTAAAGCAGAAAAATCTGGTTTAACAAATTTCAAATTCCATTTTCTTCACTATTGTAGGTGATAAGTATCAAGAAATAGTCAGCAAATTTTTGTATTTTTTTTCCTATTTTTCTTTTCAAAATTAAAAACCAGAAATAGAATTGTGGTGTCTACTTTGGGAATTTTTTCATTCCGTTGGATACCTCTAATTCTGTGAAAGAAACCATATTCCACGAGTTCTGTCTGTTTCTGATTTTTGCGGAAAATAGGGTATCTACTTGTGTGTGGACTTGTCTGCTCATAACTTTAAACATCACGCTTCTGTGACGTAGTGACCCTTGATGACGTGGTGACCTGTGACGACCAATCAGGGAGATTGTGTACACAAAAACACTTTTCAGTGTTAGAAATCATTACTGGATAAATGTAATTGACTCCTGTCTTTTTTTCACCAGTCTGTCCACATCCACCCCGCTCCAATATGTTTGCCACAGTGTGCACTCAAAGTTGTTGTGCTCAATTTTCATTTATCCAAATACACTAATTTTAAGTGGTCTAAAGGTGTAAAGTGTTGAATGTCACCACAGTAACATTTTTGAGGATAGTCCCCACTGCTGTCAAAATAATGTTAAGTCTAATCAAAATTACTGTCTGGTTGTTTACAAAAAATGGACACAGAACACATCTTGGTCTCCCCTTTTCTATTGTGGCAGCTTTCCTTAGTTTCTCCACTTGCTCGTATTTGACTTGTGTGAACTCTTCAAAGTGAATCTGTTGCGAAACTACCTTATTTTTTACAGAAATTACTGCCCTCTTTAAATACACTCTAGACGAGACATTTGATTTACAAAAATAGCCGTCTATTTAATCCCCTGTAACAACTGTCTCGTTGGGTTGAGACACCGCTATATATATATATATAATAGAATTCATTTGCTGTAGAACAGGAAATTTTGGTTTGCAGATATATTGTGCCCCATCATGCCTTTAACACCACGAACAGCGGACATTCATTAGACTAAATTGTTGGTTGTAGGTGTGTTGTGTTATGTTTCCTTTTATTGGAATCAATGCTTGTAACAAAAGAGGTACCTCTATTTCCTGATGTCTAGCTATTATTATGGTACCCTTTTTGTCTGATTTATTATACCCAGGGCCCTCAATGCCACAATTTTTTTGGAAAGAATATCGCCCCCATTCCCCTATCAAAATATTTTGAAAAATTGTACGAATAACCCTTTACCATGGCCAAAAATTCCCTTCCATTGATTAAACAATTTTCCTCAAGGTTATAATCACTTCTGCAAAATACCAGTATGGGCTACTTGAGACAGTGCCGATGAGGGTGGCAACTGAAATGGAATTGATGGTGGCTGGGTGTATTCACTTCCACCAAGTAATTCCCCTCAGAAGGTACACTGGTACAGCCAGGTACCTTTCCTGTCAGGTGAGCGAGGCCCTGCCTGGTAGCCTAGATCTCTGAAAGACAAATAGGGAAGTCTCCCCCAGATGAAGTCAAATTGATATGTAGCAGTCTCTGTGGGGTTCCCCTGCATTTGAGTGTGGTTAAGTTGGACTTATGTGTTGTTGGTGGTTTAGTTGTATCAGTATTGCTAGTCAGACAGTCTGGGCTTTCTCCTGATTACAGCCTAGACTCTTGGAAGCTTGATATCATTATCTAAGCTATAATTGATGTCTCATTTGCGTTTTTGCTTAATTAATCATTCTGCTGGAAACTGTCTGCTTGGTAGTCAGAGAATGTGTTCCCTCCCCCTCATCTAGCCGCTGTTGTAACTTTTCACTTCATGTGTTCATCGTTCATAAATTTATTATGAGAATCATTGATTAAGGTGAAGGCAGTGGGTGACTTGTGATTCTGCAAAAAGTAGCCTGCAGTTGGCAACTACTGAGCTTTGTAGTGTCGTGGTCTTGTATGTTATCTGACAAATGCCGCTTCCTGTGCGCCGCCATTAAGTTATTACGTGCGTTTTCCGTGCTAAATCAATTTGCAGTCAGCTGTGTACCCACGGCTCATAAACTGTTCAGATAGTGTAATTTGTTTTCCCCAGGGGACATGATTATCGGACTGTGATCTCTATTTGGAAATTGCCTCCACCATTTTTAGCAGCATCTCAGACTCTCAGTTCTGCCTGGCTATTACTAGAGATCTATTGACTGGCCTACTTGAGTTAGAATTGACTCTGGGGTCCTGTGGCATTCTATAGTTGCAGACTTGGTTTCATTGATCTTTGCGATTGTCCAAGCACTTGTAATGTCCGGAAGTAGATATTCAACCCACTGCTGCTTAATTCAAACTGTCTCATCAGGAAACAGAGTGGGGGCTTCATTAACTTTGTAGTGACTAACAAAGTTATCTAAGCTATTAGCCAGCTTAGACTACACTGTGTGTGCACCTCAACATCTGAACAAATAATCCATTTCGCGTCTTACAAAACATTTGTACTGGCTTACTTTGTGTAGCGGCAAGTATCTAAGCATGACGTCTGTTTCACGATTAATTTGTCCAATTGGAATTAATGTAACCTATTAAAAGTTTCTGCTTGATTCCAAGCAAAGAAATCAATTCGGATTAATCATCTGCAACGCCATGACGAAGGGTAACACTTCTTCTGACCTGTTTTCATTTTTTTTGTTAATCCCCCTTTGCGCTACTGTTGAGGCCTTTGTTTCAAGAAAAAACATCTTGGGTTGATTTGTACAAGGTTTGGCATGACCATGTGTTGAAAGAATCCTGGCTGGCGAGTGGATGATTATGATAGACTTCAGAGTTCAGCTGCAAGCTGGTGTATTACCCATTCCAGTTTATGTGGTAGCTGTACTTTTTTCAAATCTTCCATTTCCTTCTGCTTGGTTGAAGCCACCCAGTTATAAATGTTAAATTTTCTCCCTCAAACAATTGTGTGCCATTTATTTATGGTCTGCGTCATCTATTCATGCTTAGGAGTTTTATGTGTTTACTTATTATCACTACAACTGACTCTTTGTGAACTGAGTTAGTCACATGACCCCTGCAGTCAATAGGCATATAAACTGTTGTTTACGTCACTTGGAAAAACTCTTAGCATGTAGTATGTGAACTGTCACACAAACACTATGAAAAATCTTTCCCCTCGTCTATGAAACCTTTTATTGGTCCATGCTTTTGTGATCTCAATTTGAAAATACACAATAAAATCAATGAGAGCACGGACATTCGATCCACTATAGGATTACAGCATTAATGAATGAGTCTTCTGTGTTGATGTTTGAACACGTTCTTGACTTCTGAGGATTCGCACGTTATTATTTGTACACAGATTTAGGTTTGTGACTTTGATTGCCGGGTTTAAATTGCAGTTTAAATGTTGTAGTTTGTGAAAGCAAAATACTTTTGTAATGCCTTACTGTAAGGAAATAAATATCTAGACTTTTGAAACTGAAACTTTGAGCTTTTTCTAGTTTGAATGACGAATTGCGAGAAATCCTTGTTGTTGAGTGCAAACTGGTATCCGTGAAAGTGAGCCACTGTTGTGTGATTCAAACAAAAATACCTAATGGGTCAAAATGCTCGCTAATGAAAGAAATTGCGTCTCACCTCCGTCAACTTGGCCAGTCAGAAATTGGGTCACACGAAAGACGCTTTTGTACTAAATTGTTGCTTGTTGAATATGTTTTCCAAAGCACAACTTTCATTGATCTTCCATTTGTCAGAGTGCAGGTTTTTCAATGATTTTGCATTTATCTGTAACTCGACTGTTTCCACTCAGTACACGCAGCGTTTTCGCCAGACGCTGGCCGTCTGTTGCCAGTTGTGTGGTTACACATTATCTAGGTAGTCTTTATAGTTAGTATACAAGGGTTGTTTAACAAAAGTATTGATTGGTTACATTCAGTCTGCCTTGAAGATGTCTGCTGTCGGCTTAGTCAAGAGTGTACAATCAACTCTCTCAACCTTCACAACATTAATGACAAGCTAAAGCGATGCCATTGAATTGGACCTCCATCTCTGTTCATTCGACAGCAAAATTCCCACACTTAGCGTCAGATAATATATTTTAAGTAACAACCATTAATATTACTCATTTCTTCGATATGTAAATTTCAAAAAACCCATAATAGTTCTTTAAGTCATACACCACGTTACAGTTGTCTTTAAAAAGACTTTCCCATTTGTGCCCACAATAATAAGCCAGGGTTAATGAATGTCATGTCTGTTACCCAATGTCACATTGGTTACCATCTCTGTTTGTTACTAGATTCTTATCATTAAACAATTTGTGACAAGAAGTACCCTTCCTTAAAATAGAACTTTTGTCACTCAAAAAGTAACGTACATTACATCACTTATGATCCAGCTAAAGCCACATGTTATACAATGCTTTTATATTCATGAGCTGTAGATATGTCCAAGAAAATTTTGTAAGACCATGTCATGTCCGTTACCGCAATTTACATAATAAATGTGCCAATAAAAGCTCGATTCCAAAAAAACACGTTTCCAACAGCTTGTGTAACTTCAGTATAAACAAATGTATTAGTGCTAAAAATCCCATCTCTGTATTGACTTTAATATTTCCAGCTCAGCAGACCAAATACACAGATTTGTAGGTAGCCTACAAGATTACTCTGTCTTGCTCCTGTGGGCTGTGGCTATGCACAACAATTTAAAAAGTCTTGAAAAATGAAGAAAGGGCAATTTTGGCAGTTATTTTGTTGTGAAATTGGTGAGATTTTATTGTGCTCAGGTTTTGGTAAGGACTGTGACAGTGGTTTTTTGTCTTCACAAAGTCTATCACCAACTTACAGTTTTATATGAAGTATAATTTTCCTTCTAGTTTTGAATTTGCAATCAAAGACTGGATGTTCAAAAGTATTATAGGTAAAAAACCTTGCAAAGCCAGTTGTTAATTTTTTTCTGTACTTGTCTCAAAAGTCTTCAAGTTAACTAACTTGGCGAAAGCATGTCATTTTTACCGCAGACATTGTGCCTAATTTCAACCTTGCTCTCTGTAGAATGCTTTTAACAAATTTGTACCGACATTGATAACCATTGCCATTTAGACAAAATACAGTAAAATCTAAACAATTAGGACAAATATGACTGGCAAGTCAAATTTTCATATAGTATGTAAATGTAGGCTCAACAAATAAATGCTTTATGGTTAAACTCTATTCCATAATTAGTTAGGAAATTCTGGTAATTATTGCTGTCCAAAATTGACGAGATTTAATCGTAGTACAGCAAATCATTTTAATGATGTTCAGTCACATTTTCGCTTTCATCCAAGTTGACTTTATGAAATATGAAATAAAAGTAGTGTCCTTGGGATATTTATTCCACGTGTTATGATCCTGATTAGATTTACGTGTTACTTTCACAAAACACTGTCCTCCAAAACAGCGTCCTTTGTCCTCTGATTACCATTTTTAATATGTTTACATTAAATAGTCATCTTGGTGACTCTCTTTTGCTGTATTGATGATGTACGAAACTGCAGAAAATGCGTGTCTATGGCAGTTGAAAGTAATTCCTCCCTCCACATCTATAAGAAAAGTGAGTGCAAGGGAGAAATCTCGCATAATTTTGGTCAAATATAATCGCCCAAATTGCACTTTTTTCAGTTTCATGGGCATGGTTGTGAATCCCCACAGATTTTCAAAACATTGTCAGTAGCTATGGAATTTGGACATAGCGTGGCATCATTTTTGTACTATGTGTAGTTTTTAAAAAGAGAGAATATAGTTCTGCATGTCTGCACAATACGTCTTAAGTTGGTGAAACTTTACTGTGGTTTCATTTTTAAGCAATAACCACTTATAGGGGGTCCTGGATTTTGAGAACCAGTTTGATGCCTGTTGTTTAGTGGATAAAACTGGTTCTCATAGTGCGAGATTCCAGTGACTGGTTATTTCTCATTTGTCATGCTCAAAGACCAGGCTATCAGTTAACCCCAAGGCTGTTATGCTGGTATAAGTACACCCGACAGCTTGTCCTACTTGTGTCACATGATGTTGATGTTCATCTCTGTGTGTTGAGCTGAGCTGATCAACCAGGCTATGAGTCACAGCTCAGCTGGTTCAACCTTTTGCAATCTTCTCGTTACAATCTCGCGCACCTGCTTGACTGGGATTTCTGTACCGACCTCAACCTGACGTTTCATGCCGTTTGGGATGAAATCAGGCCAGCCAGCGAAGTCCTCCAGCTAGTAAATTAATGCAATGTTTTGTAACCGGATGTGTCCATTAACTTCTACAGTTTTTGTAATCCCTCGGCTAGCGTTATTGTGTTTAGTTAATTAATTTTGTAAATAGCTTCTCTTTGTGATTGCATTTTGAATTATGTTCATGGTGTTATCTGTTTAAATTACTAGCTGCAGTGTTGTCAAAGCGGTGGTGATCTATCATCATGTTCTTGATCTACCCGAATCCGACCTGATTTTGATAGAGATCTGTTTGCACAGTGTGCCCTTGTTAATAACCATATCTTATGGTACATGCTATTTATCACTTATCACATGAGTACAATCCTAGAGGATGTGACGCGTGATTCTTGGATGTAGTTTCAGCAGCTATTGAGCGCTCACAAAATTTTGGCAAAACTTTCACTTTGAAGTCACAATCGATCCTATTCCCTATATTAATAAAGCGAAATTACTGCCTTGATCCATCTTGAATTTCAAGCCCTTGAAGACATTCTTGGTAAAATGTTACTGTTTTCTCGTTCTTGTTTACGCCATCCTATAAGTTAGGCATGAGTGATGAAAGTCATTATGGCTGTGTATCCCAAATTACTTAAAGCCCCTATAAAACATCCGCTGCTTTAAAAAGGATCAACTTTCCCAAGCATTGTCCTGGCCTTCTCATCCTTTTGCGAGTTCAGAGGCAAGATGAATTTTTGTCCCAGTTCCCTTGACCTCTTGGTGCTAACCTGTTACTGCACAGTGGGGGTGAGTGTGCTGGAGTTTTGTAAGACATGCTGGACTGAGTTCCCTAGACACAAGTAAGGGACGTAGTGTAATCATGAGCTTTAATTGTAATAATGGCAATATCTCGCAAAATTTTGCGTCTACAGAATCCACGTCTGGTATTCCATGTGAAGAGCTATAGACATTGGGCAAGGTTACATTACAAGACTTGGGGATTTCATCCCACTTTTTTGCTAAGTTTGGAAACCCACTAGCCGTTGTTGTGTGGGATTCCCTTGGCATATGCCTTGTCTGAAATGGTATATAATCTGAGGAAGGAATAGGGTGAGACTGATTTTGTATGACAAGTGGCCTAAATCAAAAGTTGGTTTTTGACTGAAGGCACAACATACCACCAATTGATTAACTCAATTGGCGGCAAGACTGGAACTGCATGTTTAGTTGGAGTTTTATGCTTTCTGCAGCTGTGTGGCTCACTTAGTTCATTGAGCATTCTTTCATTAGCCTTTGACTGACCATTGCCAGCTCTTACAACACACAACCTAGACAGTGGTTTATTAAAGCCAGCATTCCAGCAGTAGCCAACTAATGGAGATGCCATGACCAAACAAGCTGGTTCCCTTTCTACGAAGTGTCCTGAGGGATATTTTCGTAGGTTTCGTGTTTTTTGAAGGAAACTGGCAAATGTTATCTGCCAACGTCCACGCCTTTGGAACACTGTATAGTAAGGCCACCTCTCTATTCATGGGTGATCCGATTGTTAATTTTACCAATAATGTTACCCAAATGCAAAAGTTCATCTAATTTATAGTGCTCTGAAGAGAACCAATGTTGTGAGGTCTGAAAATCGACATATTGACCTCAGTGAAAGTCAAAAATTGTATCTAGAATAGTAGTGTCTTGTCCAGGAGGTTTGCTTCCCACTGGGCTTTCTGGAAAGCCTTGTTAATCCATAGCTTCTTGCTGAGCCCCAAGTACTATGCATATACTGGGTAGAGTTCAGTAACACTAGGACCTCGCTAAAATCTAGCCAAAATCCCATGTTCTCTTTTAAAGGATACGGCAATATCTCGCGTAATCTCGTCACGTGATGTCTTGTTTTTTAGTGAGGTCCTAAAGTCACTGAACTCTACCCTGGTCAGTGTTGTCATAAGCCAGGTGACAGGATGTGCCTTGCATCTATAGTACTGGTCACCTTAGTACATGGTTTGTGTCCACCAGGGCTAATCTGTAGTCAAGCAACTGGAGAGCTATTCACGTTGGAGAGGGAATCATTTTATTTGCTTTTTGTTAGGGGAGTGGTTCACTGCAAATTCCAGAAACATTGGGTTGAATGGAAAGCTGGAAATCCACCATTTTCACGTCACTCTGCCATTAAAATATACTTGGTTCTGGCAAAGGCGTTAAAGTCCCATGTTATCCTTTGTCCAGGTGCTATATGCAACGGATTCTCTAAATAAGGGACATCGATTAACGACTTGAAATGCAGAGGCTGATTGCCACAAACCTGTTTTATTAGCATTGTGAGCAGGTTTTAATGAACACGACAAGGAAACATGCACACTCAGAGCCATAAAAGTAATGCATATCCTCAGAAAATGTTGAAAATATGTTCAAAGCCGAAGTCTCAAACTGGAATTGTTGTATTGATATGTCAAGTGGCAAAGCAGAAAGATGCCAAGTTTGATGTCACAGGGGCATGACCTGGTTTTTTCTGGTCAGTTATTTGGTGAAAAGTGTCTGGGGTGAGATTCCAATCTTGTTTTTTTCTTCTAGTCTTGTTGGGTGTGCGTAACATTCAATTGTGAAATTTTCGATAAAACTATTTCTAAGACCTAGTTACCAGACGGTAGTTCAAAGATATGTAGAAAAAGCTGTTCGTCGTGACCTCAAGGGCAGCTCATGTGACTTGTGTTTGAGGTGTTGATGTTACCTCCATTTTATCTTGTAGTTGTTCCCTGTTGCTTGTCTCTCTAGTTCATGTCAAGATAATGATTGATCTCCCGGTCTGGTACACTGGTGAACTGTACTCTTCTTTATAAGTGTGTAAACATGAACTGGGGTCTTGTATTTTTAGTTCCAACCAGTCCTTGTCTTTATCATGGTCATCTCTGGTTACATACACTTCACTCCTAGTGCTGCATTTGAGCCCAAGTTACAAGTGTTTTATGGATCCCATGTTCAGGAGTTGTATTCATTTTGGGCCATGATTGATATTTAAAGATAACAAAGAAGTTACCTTCTGTCATTTCATTGATATTTTTGAAACATATTGTATTTTGCACTTCTACTTTGTCATTACCTTTGACTGCACATGACGACCGTGGTTGCGTTGTGCCATTGACAAACTTCATGTAGTGAGTATTGGCAACTCAGAACCAACCTTTGTCTATTAATATCACTCGATAGAAATGAATGAAAAAAATATCAAGGGGCTCCATACTAATTCAATACTTCAATGTTTTGGGGAGGGTCGGTCTGTATTGAGGGTTGAATTTGGTCTTGTGGCAGTGAGTTAACTTCTCAATAAACATGTGGAGTTGATCAACAGAGCATTGATGCTTCTATGGGATTTGAAAGGTTAAGTTTTGCAGGTGTCATTGTCAATAACAGCTCAAGTTATCTTTTGATAAAGTTTTGTTCATGGCGTACTTCATTTCTTGTACTATTCAAACATATACACTACACTTCCTCTTTTAAAAAAATCATACCTTCATTCCATTTTTGCAGCACCCTCTTGTGATAATTTCGGTGTCTGTTGCCTACCGCAGCTGATCTGAAACGTTCAACTAACGCGACAGTTTAGATCAACGCTCCTCGTGTAATGAAGTTGTCAGGAAAGGACCTTTGAATCAACTATTAAAACTGGTCAGACGGACCCTGCACTTAAACATAAATGATTAATATCTGAGTTTGGCATTTCATTTGAGGGATTTGCAGGGTTAGGTTTTGATGCAGAGGATGGAGAGGAGGGGTGAGGATATTTTGCTGAATGACCATTGTGTACTGTTAAGATCTCTAAAGTGACCTTTGGAATTGGATGTACAAGTTGATACATAGACCAGGGCTGTATTTTTTAAAAACAGAACTGTTGTCTAAGGATGTGGAGTGGTGATAAGCAGGGATATTCCTGACCAGGTTTGAACCCTTCAAGCCTACATGATGATAAAAAGTGTTTTTTTTTATAGTTGTGCCTAGCAGATTTAGTGTAATTAAAGTGGTAAAACAGAAACCCCAAGGACACTCAAAATAAGAACAGAGTCATGTTTTACCGGCTGTAAGTTGACTAGAATCTTGCATTTTTGTAAAAATGTTGTTTTATAAGATGCACCGGAGGGGTGCACTGCTGCAATGTACTTGCGCCTTTTTATTTTTTGATGCGCCAATGGCGCAAAAGCGCAGCCATGAATATCCCTGGATACGTGTCATTCGTGGAAACCTAAGGGTCAATTGTTTGCACGAAAATCAAGGTTGTTAATACTGTGTCTAACAGACACTTGAGGGTTAGGTTTATTGATTACCCATCAATTTGGATGTCATATTATTGTCCCTGTGCCAGGACTTAGGCTGTAAATCTTGGATAGAGCTTTGGGTTTTTAGGAGAGAGGCAGACTGAAAAGGGCTAGCATAGGCAGTAGTACTTGAGGAATGAACTAATGCAGTCAACTTGATGGTTTTTGCTGGAAATAATGGCACTGTTGACTTATCTTTTGTGCATTGACCCTCCCAACTACGTACACAGGTAGACTGTGTATGACTGAGCTACAGTATTGGTGCCATGTTAAGTATATCCAGCTGTGTGCCATGGCTAAAGCTGCACTTACACGGGGAAACAGCTGTCACGGCGCAACTAACATAGAGCAGCCAATCGGGCGCAAGTATTTTTTGTGTAAACACGAATGACACAGAGCAAGTTGACATCGTTACGGCCGTTTTTGACGCCGGTTTGATGGTTAGAGCGAGTTGCACTCGGATCAGGTGCTCCAGTTTCTACTGTAGGTCTAAACACTATTGGGAAAGGGATTGTGTTTCAGTGTGCTTGCACAATCACAATAGCATGTATACTGGTGATCCTCTGGCATTTCTCATGGTTTGTATGTTGGATATTGTTTGTGAGAGCATGCACAGACAGTCTTTGTGTAAGTGACTTACACTGATCCAGTTTGCGATCTAATGTTGTGTAAATGCGACTTAAGTGGAACAAGTCGCGCCGTGACAACACGCACCGTGACAACTGTCCGGCATCCGTGTGTAAGAAAAGCTTTGGGTGGATACTGGGTGCGATCAATAGCCATTTTTTCCTTTTGTCTATGTGCTCTACAGGTGCTCAGTATTCACTGGTATACAAAGTACAATACACACATGCACCCACAAACACACACTCTTCTGTGATGATGTGTAGGGTAGTTGCTGGAACCAGGCACTGGAGGTTGAATGGCAGTGAAATGTTTTTCTACATTATACAGTGTTAACACTCTCTCATGTGGTTTCACTGATCTCTTGTGTAATGTTATGTAATAGGATAAAGGCTAACACCCTGCCTAGTGCAGCCAGTGTCAACTGGTTTTTCACATGCAGTTCTTATGAAACCTGAAATTGCAGTTCAGTTTGTAAGGAAATGTCCTTTGGACAATAATGAGCCAATCCGGGTTCTCATCAGTCATGTGCTATAATGATGTGTTAACCACACAGTTTAACTATATTGTAATATTATCCCTTTTTTGTCCGACTTTTTGATTGCAGTTTCAGCTTACATATCTACACAATTTCAAGTCGTGGTGGGAATTTTTTTCAATCCAGTGATCGTAAACCGTTCTGATTCGAGACTCCATTCTGTATTGGTTTTTTGTGTGATGCCCCTGAGTACTAACAAGACTGTTCACTATGGTAGACAGGTACAACTGGGGGAGGGGAGTGACAACATTCTGACAATGAGGCTGGTTCTAAACCAGGATGTTCTGCTTTGTTATCACTGTCTGGGGAAAATTTGCTTACAGCCGAGGAGACTTCTCCCCATTTGTGTATTTTATTATAAAATGTTAGCCACTTCCAGGCACAGATTTGCATGCAGCTAAGGAGATTTCGTCTTATTTCCTTGGATTTTTCAGATCAAATCAGATCAAAGAATTGATGTCACTGTCTTGGAATAGATGTCTATTCTATGTTCTTCTTTAGGTACAATATTGACGACTAGTCGTCAAGTCATTGAAACACTAGTTAATGTCAATAGTGGTTGTGTGGTTCCTAGAAATTATTTTGCCCTTGAGTTGGCCATTTTTATGTTTTCAAAGCCCGACTACAGTGTTACATGTAATGGTAATCGTCACTTACAGGGCTCCCGCACTTTGAGAACCAGTTTTCTCCACTAAATGAGTAACAAAGGTTTCTTGAAATTAAAACACAATATGGTTGAACAGTGAAATTGTGTTTTTATTATCGAAAATTTCAACAAGAGTAAGACATGATGACAGATGTACTTGATCATTTTTTTTTTAAAAACTTTGTACAGTACGGCTGTCATCAACAAACAAAAGCACGGTGAAATTTGGAACATTTTTGGCAACACAGTGAGCGTATGAAAAATAGAAGAATGTAAATTTTGTCTATTTTTTGTTCGAATTTGAAGAAATTTCTCTGTACCAGTCATGGCAGTTGTGTAGAACGAAGTGATAATAAAAATTTTCTTGTTCATTAGGTTTGTTTTGTGTGACAACATGGAATTTTACCATATAGAATTACTGTACAGTTGAATATTACAACTGAATCAAACATTGTCTTTAAAATTTTATGCACGGTCTGTTGAAATTGTGCCATCTCTTGATGTTCGGCTGTGGTAAGCCTAAGAATACGTGACAAGGAAATGAATTGATACGCAATAACAGATAATTCCTTTTTACAGCGCGAATCCGTTGATGAAATGTTTTTTTATTGATTTCTCCCTAAAAGTACAATTTCTATTTCTGTATGTCTCCTAGTTCTAGGTAGTTGTGTTACAGATTTTTTTTCGACCAGTTGCCTTGCAAACTGATAAATGCACACATTCGAATGGTTTTACCTGATGACTTAAGCGGAGATGAAGGCATAGAAATGTGGGCCTTGTTCTTACCTAATTTCAGCTGTCTGGGTAAAACAATCAGTAGATGTGCCAGGAAATTAATTTTTTTATTAAAAATGTTATTTCGAAAATCTTTAAATACTTTGAAACAACATGGAACAAATTGCCACAGTTGCAATGTGCATCAGAGCCTTCGTTCATTTGATGGGAAATATGCCCGTGCCTTCTGGGAGAGGAATTTCTGGGTTGAGGGGAAAATCTCTGTCGCTCCTGACGGTATGAAAATTACCAGCTTGCAATTCTGAATTTCAGCTCTCACACTCACAGATCCCAGATGACACAACTTGGGCAACCAACTAATGCGAGTTAGCCAACATTTCAGCATTTCTAAATTTCAGACCGCAACTGAGACCTTGGCCCCCTCCCCAATCTGAGGGCCTGTGAGTTGAAAGTTATTCTGAATTTGAGGAGATTTTTTTAATTATTGGAGGAAAATTTTTGGTCCTGATGAGTGTAATTTTACATAATTTTAAAGTGTATTCTAGAAGGAAATGAATGATAATTATACCAAGATGAATTTTAAGAGAAAAATATGACACGAGTGTAAAGGTATGCTGCTGCTCGGGTCAGCCACTATGTGTGAAAGTATGCTTGTAAATATGTACTTTATTGCCATTGCAATCTCGCCACGTCATTTTTAATAGCAATGCTTCACTGTTCCCCCGCGTTCTTCTGCTCAGTTGTTGCCATGTCAGCTGAACATGAAATGATGAATAAATTGCACCTGTCCATCACAAGATTGATTAAACAGCAGATAAATTCGTGTCACTGGACTTCTGAAGGAGTTCTAGTGCTGCAGGTACACAGAAGGGTGCAGTGTGGTGAGGAGTCAAAGCAGTCGTCCATTTCAGCAGGATGGCATAGTTGTCATTTATTAAAATTTTGAAGTACACATACTCCAAATTGATGCTGATTTCAGTTCAGATTGACATGTACACCTCATTGTTATCAATCTATTGCAAATCTGTATCATGCTTTGTTTTGACTGTGGGTTTGTAAAAATCCTGGCAGCAGATGAGTTAGCGTTGATTGCAGAGTCATTTGATGCCTTTATTTGACACAAGGATGATGCATTACATATGAACTTGGTATGATAAGTGTCCGTAATCCTAATTATCACCAGTCATACACATTCCAAGCTGGTGATCATAGGTTATGTGATGCAGTTATGTGATGTAAACGAAAGCTTTGTATCAAGCCACAAAACAAACGGGGACTGTTTACACTGTATTTACGCGTGTTTCCAACATTTCTAATTGCCTTACAGTCGTTGAGGCAACAAAGTGTTACTAATCCGTTTAATTTTGGCTCTTTGCCGAAAACGTAGTTCTGGTCTGTTAGCCTGTTAATGAAGTTCACCGTAGGTGTTGGGGGTTTTTCAGAGATTTCTCTGAAAATTCATTACCGCTGCTGTACTCTGCACCCCTGCGTAAAATACAACGGGTGCGTGAAATGCATATTAGCTGGTCTGTTTTGTTACTGTGGTGGCTGTTGCGCATTCATAGGAAATCAATTTTGTCCTTGACACAGGTGTTACAGTTCTTGTTTGCATAAACTGGGTTAGTTGTTGGACTACTGGATGGCCAGTGGGTGGACCTTTAGTCTTTTCCCCCCAAACCAACAGCCTGATGGTCACAAGACTGTCCTTTTCCTGTTTCATGTTCATGGCTCTGTTGGAATGTGTATTGCACCAGCATGCTTCACTGGGTGTGTTGACTTTACTTCTGCTCAGGTGGTTCAAGTTATGCCCAGACTATCAGGTGATCCTTGGTTGACCCTGTGTATGGTGTTAGGACTTGTTGCCTTATCATTCTGGACAAAACCAGTACTGGGTCAAACTGGACAAACAACTTGTTCCTGTAACAGTACACGGCCACACTCTCTCGGCCACACTCTCTCGGCACACTCTCTCTGTTCTCTGTTCAGCTTGGGCATGCTAAATGGCATTTGAAGTTTTTGCGCTTTATCTCTCCGGTTCAGTTGACCCAATCACATTGGTCCAAAGTTGCTAAACAGTACTGGGTAGACTTTGGTTGGTTGACATTTGTGTGACCTACATTTCTGTCTCCATGTTGTCAATAGCAGGGAAAGCTGGCATTGTTATTGGGGAATTGGCAATTCTTCACATATTTTGCGCTCAATCTAGCAGACATTCAAATTGTGTTTTGTTAAATAAAGATGAAGGAAATGTGGAGATACCTTAGTTAGTTCAAAGAGTTGTGCAATTATTTTGTGGCCTAGTAAGTAAATACTTACAGTGACCTAAAGTGCTAATTTGGACGCCTGATTACCAATCCAACACGATGATTTTCTGACTATCAGGTCAAAAACAATATCTAAGTACTAAGTTCCAAGTTAAGCCAAAAAAGTCTGTCTACAATTTTCTTAATATTCTTTCTGGTTTCATCGCTTCAAAAGAATTTGTAGTTTTGTACTTTTCAGAGGCTGATAACATAGATACCCAAAATACAAACAATTGAGACTTGAATTAGTGTTGTTTTATAAACATGTCACGGTATGAAGCAAGTTGATCAAAACAAATTTTCTTAATTTTTGTGTTCAAATTGTATGAAATAAAATTTCACTTGTCCGCCATGTTGTGTGTGCTAAATAAATGAAGGCTAACACGATACTTATATTCCGGCTGAAGCTCACTTGATTCAGGAAACTGTTTCCCCACTTTCTTTGGCACCTTTGAAAAAATACAAAAAGAGAGGCACATTTAAATAAAGCAGTACTAGTCTCCTATACTACCCTTTGTGGAGTGTGGATGTTTGGTTTTGCCGTGGGGTTACTTTCAGTACATGTCCGTCTCTTCATTCATCCACACCAGGATGCTGGTGTTTACCCCTTGACTGGGCTTTGTTTGCTGTCTCAAATTACCACCACAGTTTGTTGGACAACCCTGTCTAACTTCTCTGCAACATCAGGCTTTTCGTTATGTCAGTGCCATTGTGACTTCCATCCTGTGTGCCTGTGTGTTTGTATGTGCATGTGTGGTTTTCACCAATAGTTTCTGAGAACTGTTTTGCACCCTTTGTAAGAGGGATTGGCTGGTGTGAATCACTGGTTTCTGAACACTAGTTAACCTTTGTTGACTTAGCCAGGGCCCTGGCTGATATCAGTACATGGTCACTACATGTTGAAAGCAAGCCTTGTTGTGGCTTGACTGTAGACTGCAATTGGAATAGGGCTTAATATCTTCAACATCATGCCCCGTTGATTATGAATGTGTGTCTTAACCATATTTTCATCCAGTAAGCTCATTCGAAATCTATTCAGTTGAAAAATTTAAATTTATCCACCTCAACTGGCAACTGTTATTAGGATGGTTATAAAATTATCGAAAGCAACTTAGTATTCTTAAATTAGACCTCGTTCTTTCAGTGTTATAATCGTGGACCTGTGTTATAATCTTGCCAATTTAGAATACTATATGGCAGACAAGTGATATTTTGTGTTTTCCTTTTTTCATAAACTATAATTAGCATCTATGTAACACTGCCATGTTCAAGTTTTTCTCTAAAGGTACCATCATCGGCATTGCTTTGAAATATTGCTCCCATTCACAGCAGTGTTAGAAGACCAACGAAAAATGACAAAAAGAAAAACTATTTTCACCGAAATTGGCGAGATTTTTTTTTGGTAGAACATGTCACAGGGAGATAGCATTTACGTACTGAGTGTACTTGATGTAGGGTGGTTAAATTCCAGGCTTTGTTGAAGGTTTATGCAACCAATAAAGTAAATTTTGTCTTTACAATGCGTTTTCCACATAGTTCAGACTTGGCTTTAGCCTTTCTTTAGCTTTATATCTTATACCATACATGATGTGATACTCAGACCATATTTCATCCTGTTTTCTGATTACCCAACCAGTGAATTAGTTAATCTGGTTACCAAGAACATCCAGGATTTCTTTCCATTTCCAGTTTCTGTTACCGCTCGCTTCGTGCTGATCAAATCTGGATGCTCATTTATCAGTAGACATAGATAAAAATCTTATCGATTTTTGTCTCACTTTTGTTGATGTGATGTTAACTTTTTGCTACCTGCCCACCTGCCAAAGGTGTCTCCAGGGACCAAGGTGACTGCTCAGTAGGAACTCTGCCTGAGGTTTGTGGGAAGTGATGCCGTTTTACCTCACGCACTGCTGTATACATGCGATGGTGATTTTGTTCCACGTTCCTTGATCGGTGAGGAAACATGCAAGTGGTCTTCATTCTATTCCCTCGCATTTACTTATTACATATCTGTTTACTTGGCCTACCAGTGGTACAGAGATGTGTGGGTATAAAGTGGTATGCAAGTTGCTGAACGTTTATAGCTTTGTGGCGAAAATGAGCCTTCGCAAATCCCCAATGCATGTTCAGAAAGTACCATTACAGACCATTGAGTGATGCGAGTTTTGTACTTGTGACGCAGGCCGTTAGTTCAAAGGTGGCAGATTTTTTGTTTTTTGTTTGCATAATTACTTTGCATTGAATATTAAACTAGCGTTAATGGTTTTCCTGCTGTACGTCAGGCAGCACGCAAGCGACCCTTTAAGCTTCTTTTCAGACGTATCTACATTTGGGGACCTGCATGGAATGTGTTTGTAACTCCCCAACCCCAGGTAGATAATGCGTGCTTGTTGTCACATCTGTATTTGCAGAGCTCTTATTCTTAAATCAGCTGACCCCTGGCTAAACTATACGTAATGCCCTTGTTGTTGTCTGGATTCACTTTAGAATGGTTTACAGCACACAGTGTTATGAACCTCAGTCATGCTGTGTTTAGCCAACCCTAACAATGTTATTTTCCTTGTTCTAAGCTTAGTAACAATACTATTTAACAGTTATGCTATTAAAATAGTGTGGTATTTAGAAAAGGAGGAAGTTTTTTACCTAAGTACGCAGCTGCATTGTACTTCTATTCGCCTGTTTCCTTGGCTGGTGTTATATCCACATCCGTGCCTGATTTACTGGAATATTTTCCTAGATTGTAATACCTATATAGAAGAATGATATAGGTTGAGGCCAAGTGTCGGCAATGTGTGTTCACTTCAATAGCTGTTTGTAAAAGGAGCCCAAAAATGCAGTTATTCTGTCCTTAATATGGGGGGAGTGCAAAATTAACTAAGTAACGAAGTATAGATTATAGATTACTGCCCCCTTTTCGAATTTGATGAAATAGGATCTGTGTGTTGCCAACTGTGTAGCAGCAATTACTTTATCCTGTTCTGATATAAAAGTGCTTTATCTTATTGCTGGTGCAACAGTCTTTTGAACCTAGTCATTTAGGTTTCGCCTTTCATCTCGTAATTACAGCAGCATGGGATGCTCTGTGTGACTGGTTAGATTAAGGAGACCACATTGTTCAACTCCTTTAAGAAGTGTGTATTACTATCATTACTAATAGGGCTTTGGGTTGATATCTTTCAAATTGCAAAAATGAAGGTGTGCGAATTAGGCAAGGCACGAAATTCCTACCATGGAGCTTTGTGCGAAATAAGCGAGTTACAAGATATTTTTTCCAGAAGATTTATGGTGTGCGAAGTGAGGTGAGTGTGCGAAGTGAGGTGAGTGTGCGAAGTGAGGTGAGTGTGCGAAGTGAGGTGAGTGTGTGAAATAAGTGGGGAAATACCATACCTGGGTTTATGAAATAAATTGCGTCTATTTCTCTATCGAAAATTGTTGGAAAGCCAATTTCAGTCGTGAAATTTCCGAACACCACTTCTCCTCTTCAGGTCACCTCAGCAGCTTGGCTATTGTGTTGACTACTTTCACTTCACTGAATAGTTTCTATGGAAATTCATATTCTGCTACTCTCCCTCTATTGTGTGCACCATAGGTACCTCTCATGCACTCTGTTGTGGCCTGTGTTGACTATATATTGAATAACAAGGTTTGGCCAGTAGCTCTACTGGCTTTGTACACCTGACAAAGGCTAGCCATACTGGTTAGGACTGGTTGTGTTGCATGATACAGGTCCTAGATTGGGGGTGCACTTGTGAACAATAAGGGTTGCACCATTGTTGAATAGAACAACCATGTGGGTTTCTGTGGTTGGTTTTGAGGGAGAGCTCTATGTTACCCTTTGAGGACACAGAGGCAGTCTTATTAAGTTGACCCACAAGTTGTTTTGGAGGTGATAATTTTGTAATAGATGCCCGTAGATAAGACAGCTGTCATAGTTCTGACATTTTTCTGGCTTCAGTGTCGATTTGTTCTCACAGCTCGAGAGAACACAACTGGCCTACCTGTGTTGGCTCTCCTCATGTTTGGCCTAAAAACAACCCATTGTTGGTCTCCTGAACTTACGTTGACAAAAGGTCCGGTCATCCGTACTCAGTCCAGCCTAATGAGCATTCAGATTCTTGGACCTGATACACTTCAATATGGTGTAACTTTAACACCCTTTATTTTTACAAGGAGTCTAAAGGGAGATGATCCAGTGGCAAGTCTTAGTGGAAGTCTTTCCCTTCAGATTGTGAATTAAAATTTAATATGTGTATTTTGTACTTTAATGTAGTGAAGCAACCCCCTGAGATTATGTAATAGTATGCTTTTCTGAAAGTATACCATTGCATGAACTGACAGTGTCCTACCGAAGTGTGGGTTGTTCACAAGTATAGGATCCTAGATTGCAATAAAAGGTACAGCCAGGATGGCCATCAATGCCAATCAAAACTTCCAAAGCTTGGCACGATTTCCTTTTCTCCATTTTGAAGCGACAGTGTGATGGTGTCGTACCTCCTAGAGAAGTAAATTAAGATTCCGTGTCTTCGCTGCACACCTGTCTCGTGTGAAATTGGAGAAGGTGTACCAAAATAAAGGAGGACAAAGTTCGCCTAAGCGAGTAGTTGAACAACTGATTATTTTTTCCTGCCACAATGGAGTCCTCAGCTTAGCCTCACTCTGGTCTTGTATCAACTTGAGAAACCCCAGTGTGTATTTAGACAGGTGTATTATGACTGTGGCCCTTGGGCTCTGAACCTTGTTGACAAGAGTAAATCAGGATTCATTTTTACTGTCACATGCCATATGTTCCCTGGGTTTTGTGGTCAACTAGACCCAGTTAATGCATTTTGCTGAGACTTAAAGTGATGTCCACCTCCTGATCCCACCAATTTATGACACAATATGGCGGACATACGCGAACAAGTGAAGATTTATTTTATTATTTTGCATAAAATGAACAGAACAGTTTTGGCAATTACTTTTGTCCTAAATGGTTGAGAGTTTACGGTAATGTTCTGTTGATTAAAACGAAGGTGCAAGTGACCTCAAACTCATCTTGTGTGTTGAAGTCCTAGCTCAAGTTATCTGGCAAAATATGCTTACAGTTTGTTATCCGTTTTCAGTTTTTGAGTGCAGGACTCAGCTAGTCCACATGGTATTGTTCGTTGTCGAGTGCCAAAAGTTCATCTCCTGGCCTTTTACATCCGAGAGGATGTGTGCTGGGTTTAGTAGTGGTCGCATATTTTCAGTACCAGATGATATCTAAATTCTTGAAAAAATGATCATCACCAATCAGCATAGACAGGAGCTGATTGGTTGTCAGTTTGCCAACTGATAGGGCTTCTCATGAAAATATTGTGACTTGCAGGCTGTGCTCATGTTTTTCAAACGTTAAAGAAAAATGTTATTGACATTATTAAAATGGCACTGGAAACCGTGATATGAAATGAGTTGTGAAATGAAGCAGCCAACTTAATTGACAGTTATTAATTCATTAATTATGAAGATAAATACTGTAAGTATTAACCTTAGAGTTTCTCTTTGAACACATTTTGAGACAGTAATGAATGATTTATTGTTGAAGGTCTTCTCGATACCTTCTATTTTTTAAATAACAGAAACAAACTTTTATCCTTGTGATAGTTTCCCCTAACAGCTGAAGCCTGTTCCAACAGTTCACTTGAAGAAAGCGCACCCTTCAGTCTTTTAGAGACCTCACTGGACCCGTGATTTGCTACTAAAGTGACTCTGCCAAAACTCGAGAATGTTAAGATTGAACATATGGTACAAATGAAAATTGGAGTTCCAAGACCCTCCTTACAAAATCTTGCTAGCAGCTGTAATGCAGGGAGGGGGGGGGGGAGCGCTACTGATTAAATAGCTAGTTGTAGAATCTGGGGGTTATCCTTGAATATTGGTGAGTCAGGCTTGGCTGCAAGGTGTCTGAGCCTGATGTGGCTTGGCACTCCTGTATCTTCAGCTGAGGTTAAGGTAGGTTACAACAGCTTGTCTATTGAAGTGTACCAGTCTGGTTATGACTCATCTTTTACACCATGCTGTCGTGTAACGTGCCCATAGTTCTCCAGGTTGCTTTCGCTTACACCCGTATTTAGTCTACCTTGACCGTACAATTCTTTGAATTAATTCCTCACTAATGAGTGTATTGAATTTTCGCTGGGTTTATCCTGTTTTCCCCGGCGCTGCACATAGTTGCTCCAGAGCTGCACATAGTTGCTCCAGAGCTGCACATAGTTGCTCCAGACTTGGCCCGTCTGTGAAGCTACGATTATGCAATCGGCCATATGCTGTTGAACTCGGCCTGACTAATCCATTTTCTTAGCTGCGTAATTGTTTGCGTTAATTGTTCGTTTATGACCTGCTCTCCAGGTGGAGCTCTTTGTATGGTTGTTACGACTCCACACCGGTAATTTTCCAGTGAAAGAGGTGTACCGATGTAAATAGAGAATGTCCAATTCTGAGATGACTAAGTGGAAACATAAGTTTCTGCCAAAATAACGCAAAACTGCTATGACCTTCTACTTACTAAGTTGGCTACTACCAGCTTTACAGCTGTGATATAAACTGAATCGTAAGAATTTCAATTGACTTTGTTCAGGCATTTAATTTTTAACTTATTTAATAAGGGCTGTGGTTCCGTTCAGAGATTTATACTAAACGCGAAATAGCATCCCTATTCAATTTAACTCCCTGATTTTTGCACTGTGACATCAACATCGTAAATTGTCTCTGAGCAGTGGCAAGAATGTGGCATTTTGCATGACATCAGTAGGTTTCCTCGTGGAATGTTAATTAGCATTTGACTAACCTTTTCACCAAAATGGTTATAGGCATTGTGTACCTAGGTTGCTGTTATTCCTGTCTGGAGCTATTATCGGCATTTTTTACCAGTTCGTCACCTGCCTCTGGGGAGTGTGATGTACTTATCTGAACAGTGAATCAGGAAAACACTGTGCTGTGCATTAGCTGTGGAGTTGATTAAAATGGCTTTCTCTATAAATTTCCCTTGTGGTTCTGTTTCTCTCCATTCACTTCTAAACTTGTTGGTATCTTGTTTCCATTGGACCAGAGCTGTGGAGGCCTGGTGTAGAAGTACTTCTTGTTAAGCAGTAGTCCAGGAATGTGGCCATGTGTTGCTGTGATGATGATGTATGAGGTCAACTGGAAGGCCACCGTCATCCAATTCCCTCAGGGTTTAGTTAAACTTGTCACCAATCAACTGAGCATCCATGCGGCAAACCTGATGTTGTCAAAATGGAAAGGTTGAGAAGGAAGTTGCTTTGTGGTTGTGTCGAGGGTAAAAAGTACCCTTGTGGTCAAAGAATGATATGGCTAGGGCCTTTGTTGTATTCAGGACTGACAGCACTATCATTTTTGTAACAGTGAGAGAAAAATTGCAATGTGTATCTGACAATTACCCTGCTCTGTACACTTTCACTGCCCTGCCGGTCACATCTCGGTAACTTCACATACGACTGCGTTGATTTACCATACCTGAGCACACAGCTGAGGTCACCGTGGTGAGTTTGTTGCTTTACATTTTTCACACCTAGCGGGTGTTGTGGTCTACAAGATAGGGTCGCTAGGTGGTCGAGACTGCGGTCTGAGTAGATACAGACTATCTTCACCCCTGCCTATATACATCCAAGATGCTGTTCACCTCAATTCTAGTCAACAAGAGTGATTAATCGTTTGGTTGGGGGGCTAGAATAGTTGGGTTACTATCTTTCATTGGACAAGGCTCTTAGTCTATTTTGGATTCAGCAATGGTATTGCGTTATATGGAAATAATCCACTATGGAGATGTTTTGGTCATTTTGTGTCATTATCTTGTCTTCAAATGAATGATTTTACAATGCACTGTGCACGAGGTCTTTTATACTTGTGAGACATTGAACATCTCACTAGTCATCTGATTACCCCTACATTATTGTGTTCCAACAATTTTATTGTTACGGTCACTTGTCCATTGATCACCACGATACCTATCATCTTAAAACCATCTGATATGAAATTCTAGATTTCTCCGATTTTTTAAGGTTTTCAAATAGAGTTGATGTTTTAAACTATGCGTTTCCCCCAGGTGTGAGTATGCGTGTGTGGGTAAGATTGGATGTGTTTTCTGAAGATTGCGGGTTGTGGTGAGGCAAATGATAGATCCACTACAGTGATAAAAAGAGTCTGACTGTGACAGGAAATGGATGTTGTCCTGGCTTCTAATTTTCGTGTCATGTAAATGTTATCAAAGAAATTCCCTGATGTGATGAATAAGACTGTGCATGTTCCTATATCACTCTACCAGTGGTAGGGTATGTTAGGGAGTGAGGGATTAATTCATTGTAAATGATCACGCATGCATTGGGTCAGAAATTATCACAGTTTTAAAAATGAAATCCAGAATTATGAACTTCAAAACTGCTTGAAGGAGAACAAGAACACCATCATTTTTGTATCCCTTTTCTCTTGTTAGGATCGAAAATGGAACCGGAAAGAAAGAGAACGATTCAAAGAGGAGGCAGAAATGTTGAAAGGCTTGCAGCACCAAAACATTGTGCGTTTTTACGACTCATGGGAGGCGATTTCACCAAGGGGTCGAAAGGTCATCATGCTGGTGACGGAGCTGATGACGTCAGGGACCTTGAAGACGTGAGTTATGTCACCGAGCTGTGACATATAGTCTGCTCTAGGGTGATGGCTGGGTCACTCATGTCCAGTTATTTTTAGGGGCTAGGTTAACCATATCACTGTCTACACACAGTCACTGTCTGGCCATTGCACATATGGTAAAGTTTCTTCATATTGAAACAAAAATAATAACCAAAATTGTTTATTTTGAATTCCCGTTTTTAAACAGAATTTATATTGGCCATCACATGTTGTTCGAGCTACAATGATGGAAGAAAAATTATGTACCTAATATATTTTGTTGAGAAATTAGACAAAATGAAATTATTTCTCGATATCAGTATTCTTCCTAACAGAAAATTCAAACCCAGCGGGAATTGCAAAGTTGAAGATTTTGTTTGATAGTACACACCCTTGCTGTGGAGAGTTCGGGAAGTAGTCACTTACAGGGGTTCGACATTTTGAGAACCAATTTGATGCCTGTTATTTAGTTAACAAAACTTCTCAAAATGCGTGGCCCCTGGTGGTGACTACTGTTTCTATTTAGGTTTGGGATCAATACAAAACAGTATCAAACAGTCAAAGTATCTTAATTTGCTGAAACGACTTGTACCCTTTGAGTTCAAACTTATTACATTGTTTTTTTTTATCTCGGCGCAGGTGAACTAAAATCGTCATGGCAAACTTGTTGCTGTGAGGCGTGTAATAAGTTGTGGAAGTCACTAAGTCCATATTGTGTTATAAATTTGAAAAGAAAAACCCAGCTATTGTACCTTGAACGCCGAAAGCCTGAGCTGGTTTCGAACTAAGTGCACGTCATTTTGATGCCTGAGCATTGAATTATATGAAATGATAGAATAAGGATACTTTCTTGCATCACTTGAGCTACTGTATCGCATTTTTAGCTTCCGGAATGAAAAAAATGTGAAATTATAGGAATGCTGTCCGTGTTGTGTTGGGAAAAACCTGTGATCGCAGCCATCCTCAGTTTTTCTTGGCCTAATGGAGCTATAATGTGAAACTGGTTTCACTCTTTGCACGCATGTAACATTTATGATTTGTTATGGGATATCAAGTTGTAAATTGGCCCATGGCTAAGGCTAACACGTGACGATCGTCTATAAATTATGTCTATTATTATTATTATTATTACTCTCTTGGGGGTAATAAAGCAGTCTCCCCTGCTTACCAAGTAGGTAGACAGAACAGTGAAGTATGCTATTGTAGTAGTTTGTGCACAATTCCCATACCTGACGTCTTTACCATGGAGGGAGAGAAATTGGAATTTTTTAAAAGTAAACTGGTACGTGTTAAACATGTGTTGATATGGTTTGGTTTTCAAACAGTTTTAAACTGCCTCATTACTAAACATTGAAACAAAATCAGTGTGGATAAAAACATTAACATTAGTTGCTTCGTAGAATCTGTCCTGCAGGTAGGAAAGAGTTGGTTGGTTTGGAAACTTGGTCTTTTAAACAGTCTGTTCTCCTTAAAGACACCCTTTTGGGTCGTATAGAATTTTTGTGTTTACATTTTGAGTGACTGCACATCAATAAAATTTAGCCGACATTGAAATGCGGAATGTGCTTGAACTTGCTTGTTTAGTAGGACCTTATTCTGATATTTTGGGCTGAGTCGGATAAAGTTAAAATTCTAACATTAAAAGTGATCGTAATAAGTTACTCCAGATTTACATAATGCCGTAATTTATTAAACACTTCGAAAATTATTATATGGCTATCTCCCCAGCAGCATAAAATGGGTGCAACCGGTGTCTTAATACAACAAATAGTCCAAGCACATTATTTAAAATTTCGAGTGCTAAGTTCCCCCGTCGTTACCTCAATTGGAAAAAATCTAAGACATTCAAAATTTTTGAAAATGTTGTTTGACTGCAATTTTATTCCTGGTTTTGATCCAAATCGAGTCACAATGGTGACATATACATCATCACTAAACATGCGATTACCGAGTTGAGTGTAATGTGTTACTGAATGGGATGATGAAGTCTTGGGGCTCCTCTTGTGTATCAGTTACTTGTGTTATGTCTATATCCAAATGCCCACAGGGTCAAAAGTTCACGTCTCGTTTATTTCCAGTTACATCAAGCGTTTCAAGAAGATCAACCAGCGTGTGCTGAGGAACTGGTGTCGCCAGATTCTGAAGGGTTTGCACTTCCTACACACGAGGACTCCACCGGTCATCCATCGTGACCTCAAATGCGACAACATCTTCATCACGGGAACGACGGGCTCCGTGAAAATCGGAGACCTCGGTCTCGCCACGCTGAAGAACAAATCGTTTGCCAAGAGTGTGATTGGTATGTAGTTTCTTGTTCTTGTCAAAAGCATGCTCAAATTTTCTGTTACATGACTGCTTTAGAAACCCACCTTGTGCAGTTTCAGTGACATTGGAGGTGGCAATCGAAACCGATGTACAATTTTGATTGCTAATACTGGTGAGTAATTCTTATCTTAATTGTCTGGAATTCATTTCATGTGCATTCTGAAATTGTTGAAATATGAAATTGGAAGACATTGTCGCAGAAATGCAGTCTTGTTCTATGTCCATTTGCGTGAAAAGCTCATTTCCAGGGTGCACAGGTCAAATGTGAGTTTTTCTCTGAGACTTGGCCTGTGTTATTGTTAGTATGTATGTATATACCTGCACATATGTGCGGCACTATGGTAGCCGCTGATGGTCATTGATTGATAACTTTTGACGACCTCACCACGTTAATTACTGGTTCAAGGCTGCATTCTTTGCTGTTCTAATATATCTTGTTTCGGGTCAGTTTTCTAGATCCGCCCCAAAGCGGCACCGCTGCACTCCTACGCAGTAAGTCGTCCCAAAGGTATAAGGTAGGTCGTGATTTGTTCGGGCTGATCTCTGGCAGTTGCCATGGCATTGGGAAATCTGCGTCCACGAACTTCCCCTCCCCGCTGTGCCTTCAGGCACATGCTTTTGAACATCATCTCGACAGATGAATGTAGACCATTGTTTATAATTATACTTGCTGTGCATGCGATGGGCAAAGTATGGTCAGCAATGTATACTTATGGAGTTCTGCTAGGGTGCTTGATCTGATGCAGGTAAGTTTGTTTGTGTGAGCATTGCTAAACGATGCCGCATGATCTTGCTGCAAGCACCCATGCACACTGCTCGTTATCAACCTCTAGTACTCTTGGTGGCCATACTTAGCTTGTCTCCAATTCTGACCCTCGGGGTGGACCTCTGGTTGTTGTACACTTGCCCCCAATATTGGACTTCCCAGGCTGTGCATTGCTAGAGAGCCGGCACTTGCAATTCTGCCCAACTAACTGCTAGTGTCTCTTGCAGGTTGGCGTCACCGCCGAACCGGTCTAGACTAATCTCCTCTTCTTTTTTCCGTCCCTCATCCGTTTCTAGGTTTCTACTCCATAAGCTGCAACAGCAACACCATCATCTGCATCATCATCATCATGAACAACAACGCAACAACAACAACAACAGCGTTTTCCGTCTACTCTTTAAGGTACTCCCGAGTTCATGGCGCCTGAGATGTATGAAGAGCATTACGATGAGCTAGTGGATGTTTACGCGTTCGGCATGTGCATGCTGGAGATGGCAACGTCAGAATATCCGTACAAGGAGTGTACCAACGCGGCGCAGATCTACCGCAAAGTGACCAGTGTAAGTATCGTGTGGTTCACGTAAACCACGTGTGCTGTTTGGTCGAGTTAAACTTTTGTTAGGCCTTGAGAAGATCGCGGGTTTCGAAGCCTACTAGTGTTCTAGCGACCACATGGGGATACCACAAGCTTTCAAAAGAACAAGCTTAAGTCATTGGGGTTTTCCTTGGATCAAACTGGTTAACATGGCTCATGCATGGCATGGTGATATCGCAGCATAATGACATCGCAGCATAATGACATCGCAGAATAATGACATCGCTGCATAAATGTACCTCTGTTGTAATCTTTAAGAAACTCACTAAGCAACACAAGTTCCACATTCTTAAAGCGCGCTGAACGTGTCAGTCTGACATATACTATCCATCCTCCACCAGAAGCCTTGTCGATTAAAGCCCATGTACTTGCAATTATAATATTTTTCAAAGCCACAGACCAATAACTCCAAAGCGAAGGCATTTGGTATTTTTCTGGAAGACTCAGCAGTCAATCTTTATCACGTCACTGAACTGGTAATTAGAACAAGTGCACACAACTGAAAGTTTTAGGCTTTACAAAATTCCAAAAGCATGCGCAAATGATTGCACGATCGTTAAAACTGATGTATGAACAGAGTTGGAGAAGTTTGTGATTGTTAGCATTTGGCTATCTTTTAACTTTTGATTAGGGAGACTGTTTGAATCTGACTAATTCTTCAATTGTTTTGCATAAAAATAATCATCAAAAATGTCATTTTTCTAGTGCTGTCAACTTAACTCTAAATAATGGAAATACCGTTTTATGACATTTCCTTGGTAAAGAGAGACTATGATTTTCGTAATCTGTATTTTTGTTAAGCAATTTGGCGGAATAAAATTTCGCTTGTTTGCCATATTGTTTACTAAATGGGCGAAGAGTTACCCACTTAAAAGTTACTACCATATATGTCGATGTTGGGTTGGTTCGAAAATGGGTGGAAAGGCCAGCCCTGAATTGATGTAAGCTCTCTTGTATGTGACATGTAGATGACTTAATTGCCCCAGTACCTGTGGCTTGGAGACGTCGTGGGTTCGCGTAGGTTTATCTTGATGATGTGGGGTCAGCTGGGTTCAGTTACAGTGTCTGAGAACACGATCGGATTAGTCATGTGGGATACTGTCGGACCAATGTTGATATGTACTGTTGGGGATGCCGAGGTAATTTTTACGTGTTTAATAGGCCAATCGTGTCTGTTTGTGTTATCATATTCAACACACGATACCACGCATTCACTATAGAGGATTCTGTGGCAACGTTGTCATCGTCACGTTTATCTTCTCCCCTGGTTCACACTGGCAGGTTTGAGTGCTCTGTGATTAATATGGATTGGGTGAATTAAAACCACGGGTTTTCTGTCGCTTTAGCATTAATTACTGGATTTTCGCTCGATTCTTGCGTACATCCATGGCATCTACTCTGATAAAGAAAAAAAATGGATATTTGATAAACCTAGAAAATTGGTGCACAATGTCCTTGAGTAATTGATTCCCACACACAACGTTTAATGGAGCATCAACTAAACAAGGTTGTTTACTCAACACTTTTTGTGTTTATGTGTACTTGGAAACACTAACTTGCCTTCAAGTGCAGCACTACGCTAAGGCACTTTTGTATGTAAAGGGGCCCACTGTCACATGCAACTGGTCTAGTCAAAATTGTGAAGAAAATAGGGAATTCAGATTTGTCAAACGTTTTTAAAAATGTTATTGAAATCTACGATTAAGGTCAAAGAATATAGCATAAATGGTTGTGGTATTGTCCGGCTAACTTAGAACTCTATGACTCTGTTTAAAGAAAAAATACCCATCTGCATCATGTTTAGGAAATTTGCGTTTTTCAAAATACACACAAATGTATCTAAACTCGTTTTTGCAAACTATTTCAACTTGGCAACAGTCGCCTCTACTTGATCAAGAAGAAGTTTCAGAAGGTAAGCTGCGTATTTTCAACTGGCGGCCCCACCCCCTTTAAGAACAGATTTGTCCAAGCTGTTAATGCTGCTGTGTAATATCACTGCTGGGCTGCCAGTTTGGCATAGCAAACCTCCAGCTTTGCCTGGCCATTTATCACACCAATCCTGATAAGGTCAGTCTCATCCAGTTTGACAATCTTCGACTATCTCGTACCATGACCAGGTTATTCACACTTGATTACACTGGCCCCATCAGTGCAAACGGCTTGGCACTTGTCTGACCAGGGGTTAAACGTCTGCACTTAGTCTGTACCTTATCAGCACCGAATCATATGACTTACCCAATAATTGGGTAACAGTAGATTCGTTATCTGGATTTGTCTTTTGTAAGGAAGAAGCAGGATTTCCATCTTTCTTTGGTGTGTTGCAAAATGGTCACGGAAAGTCGGTAGGTGAATATTGTATGGGAGGAAATGGTTTTCAGTATTCGCTTAGCAAAATGCCAACTCCTTAAATGCAGCGTGGTAAAATTCCCTGGTCTGTGTATTGGAAGTGATGTCCCCCAGTTGAGGAAAATCATATGCAGAGGCACGCCCCCTACAAATGACATTTAGATGACAAAAGCTGAAAGTGGCCAAACGCCGGGTAAATGAATTAAAAGAACTGGCAGGTAGAGCACATGTCTGTCGCAACGCCAGATATGCGTCCTTTAGTCAAATGGATAGTCAGGAGTACAGCGTGTGACCCCCTAATTCTTCCCCAGGCCCAATTGTCAAAGCTGACTTGACTGCTATCTGACGGAAAGCAGACACAATCAGTGTGCATAGTCTCTGTGAGAGTCGTGAATGGACCTTTCCGAGTTCTTGCCAAACACTTCTGCCTTTGTCTGTTTACTTTCTGCAATATTTCCAGCACGTGTTCCGATGTGTGGGTGGGGACTTGGTATTTTTACCAGCTCGCCAAACAAAATATGAGGTCTAGTGAAGACATTGTTATGCAACACTTGTTTCCTGTCGTAGAACAACAACATCGAGTTTGTAGTGATGTTGAGTCACATTGGTAAAAAGCCATTTTATACAGGCTTTCTGCTTTGAGAAAATAAATACTTTTACCGAGTTCAGTTTTATTGTTTTGCAGATATTTAACTAAATGCACAAACGTGTTTATGACGTCTTAAGTAACCGTATCGTACTGTTGTCGTTTAAAAAGATGCAGCATTCTCATGTTGTTTTGGTTTGTTTTCCAGGGTGTCCGGCCCGAGAGCTATAGTAAGCTGGAGTCGCAAGAAATCAAAGAAATCATTGACCTGTGTACAAAGACCAACAAAGCTGATAGGTGAGTCATCCCTGGCTGGTGAGCTCTGTAAAGGCTCGTTTGCCTGGTCCACTACCATATGCTATTGTCTATGCGTCTGTCGTATACGACGAATGGTAAATGATCCTATATGACAAATGGTATTGTGTAGGCAGGGGCTGTGATGCAATTTGTCAAGATCTGTTTCCAAGTGGGATTTGTTCAAGGTAAATGGGTAGATCACTTTCCAGTCATTGCTTCTGTTGTTATCGTTTAGCTGAGTGGAGTGACAAGAATGGATCACGTGGTGTGTCGACACTGCAGTGACCCTTTACTGCTCCCATTGGACAAGACCACTTTAAGGATATAATGGCAGTCGTAATCATTATGTAAACAATGGTTATCTCTGCTGTTGCATGTGGCAATTGTATATGAAAGTTGCGATTTGCTTCTCGTGTTTGCTATTCATGTACAATACTTTCGAAAACCTAATTTTTCGTTGGAACTGTTTATTTGGTCCTAAGAGGTAGTTGGGCATTATTCCTGATGAGCCAGTGTGAAGTGTGTGCCGAGGGCTGTGACTAACAACCGGGCTGGTATGATGACCTTAGGCCGTTGACGTCATCTCCCCGTCTTTTTCCGAAATTTTACTGGTTTCCTATCAGACTCCCAGTCACCACTGTTGGTTGGTTATGGCTGTATCACTCAAAACACGACTAAAAGACATGACATTTTGTTTACAAGCGACTCAGCGTCATCTGAACACAGTGGAACCAGGTACACAAGTTGTATAAATGAGGATTGGAAATCCAGGCATCTGGGTCGTATTCAAAATTTCGTTGCCCTAATTATTCTCGGTCTTGTTAACAATTTTGTGTCCAAGCCATACTTTCATTTATTCAAGTCTTGTTTTTGTGTGCTATTTGTATTGTGTTCTTATGAAGTGTGGGTTTCATGTCAATTGTTTCTCTTCTGGATTTTTATTTGGGATGCAAACTCACTAAGTAGTAACTGGGCTTCGTGCTTTAGAGTTCTTGTCCTGAAATTGAGGGCCATTGGTGTCGTTAGATAAATGAGTTATTAATCAAGGTTACGTGTACCCCTAATTATGTTTTGTCTTGAAATGTCTAAGCAGCTCTTTACTGTCAATTCATAAAGGTATTAATAATTTTTTTGAAACTAGGCGTTGAGACAATTCTAACCATGTCATTTACAACACTACCATTCTTGACGTCACACGAGCATGCATTTTTGGCAAAAATGTTTTTTGAAAGGTACATTGATAGGAAAGAAGTCCTTTCACTTGCACTCAACAAATTTTCTGTATTAAAACTTCGATAAAAATGCTCAAAGACCATGTCTGGGATTTTTCCCATTATGTCGGCGCCGATGTTTTCAATGGTGTTTTTGTGAAATAGCGGTATACTTAAATAGCGGTATACTTAAATAGCGGTATACTTAAATAGCGGTATACTTAACCTTAAAGGGAAGGAAAGTACTATAGTCATTTGTGCAGAGACATAAACAAGTTACTAAGTTACAAGAACATCCGTAGTGTTGTGGCAAACAACTTGCGTCAGCCGGCTTGACAAATAGATGTGAATAATCAGTTACACAGTACCTTAGCGTGGTGATAAATTATTTTGTAGATTATTTTCTTCTTCTCGTATCAATTTTCCACAGACATCATGGAGCACCGATGTGAAGTCATCACTCTGTCTTGCTCATTGATTCATCGACAAGCACAGGGTATAAACGTTGTTTCCTGCCCAAGAGTGTAGTACTGACCACTTTGCCGTATAATCTGTCCTCGACTCCCCGTGTTATTTCCTTTAGCATTTGACATCTGGCTGTTTTGTAGGCCAAGCGTGAAGGATCTACTTCAGCTTGACTTCTTCTTGGAAGACACGGGTGTCCGAGTGGAGATAGCCAATCAGGACGAGAGCGAGAAAACTGGCGGAGTTGTCCAGCTGAGACTGCGCGTCGTTGATCCCAAAAAGCGAAAGGACAAACACAAAGAGAATGAAGCCATTGCCTTTGACTTTGAAATCCTTAAGGACAAACCAGAGGAGGTTGCCATGGAGATGGTGAGCCTCGCGTGTTGATTGGCTTCACTTTCCTAACATAAGATACAGTTTGAAAAACGTTTTGCATCTTTTCATGACAAACAAAGTTACTGTCTACAAAGCTAGAATACCTTTTAACTTTTCAATGGTTATGCTCATGAGGTTATTTCTTGAAAATTGCCAAGAAGTCATAACGTGGTTTTTACAGTCTTCTTATTGCTAATTTTTCAAAATACGTTTAAACACACTTAATTGTGCTGTGAGTACTACCCGCACTGGAAAAAGGAATTGTGGTTAGAGTAATCATTATGCGTATCGAATTTCATTCTGTTCTGGAAAATCACAGAATTGGAAAAGTCACGTAAAGATCGTAGAATCCTGTTTATAGATCTGTATAAACCATGTTATCCTTCCCAGTACGATTCTCTGATGTCATCTTTCTCCATTTCCTACTAGGTCAGCTTGTTTTCTCTCTGTACAACTGTAGTACAACCAGTCGCCAATACTGTCTGTCTTGTCTCTCCCTCCAGGTCAACTCTGGCTTCCTGTTGGAAGAAGACCTCAAGATCGTGGCGCGCCAGATCCGCGACCGGTTGGCACAGATCAAGCAGAAGAGGGACAAGCGAGCCCTTGAGAAGGCGAACGCAGCTGCTGCTTCTGCCACTACCGTGACAACCACGGCGACCACGACGACGACTACCACCACGTTGACCGAGCAGCAGAACAAAGGGACGGAGCAGCCAGCCAATAGTGAAGTATGTACGGCTTGTGTGATACCGTTTTATGGCAATGAACGTGTGATCGGTTCAACGTTTTTCAAAATTAAATAAAGCACGCTGCAGTGGGTAATTTTCATTTTAAGTTAATGGGGGAGCCTTAATAGCCTGTTTGGAACATCATATCTGAGAGATGGCTGATGAACTTCAGATAATGTACTTTGTGGCTCTTTCCTTCAAATTCGTCCAAGTGTTTGTTCCACTTTGGTAGTGGGACTACCAAAACTGGGATTATCAAAAGTTTCGTTAAAAAATCCATAGATTTACATGATACAAAAGGATAATTTAGAAAACTGTAACAGTGTGTTTGAGATTTCATGTTTCATCAAGAGCGACGTGTTACTAATATCATTTTGATATCAATGCAAAAATGGGAAAGAATGGAATTCGATGTTTGCTGAAACGCATTTCTTTCTTTTTGAACACAAAAAATCTGGGTATCTTACTGGTATATAGTGAATCTTTTAGAGTTCTAGTAGTTGTGCCTGGTCCACCACAGCAAAAGGTTCAGCCAGTCTACCACCAAAATGATCCAACCAACCTAGACGTCCTTTCCAATCTGTTGTGTATTAAGAGGTCACTGTATTTGTTCCCTGCGTGATGCGTGAACTTGCAGAAGAATTGGGTTACTAAAAAAGTAACGAAAGAGGACCCTGGGCTATTTTTTGTCAAATGGAGGGGACAAAATATCTTGGAATCCACAATTGATGGCTAATTATTGAATAATTCTGTCTTTGTGAATGCCACAAGAATGTCTGGGAATTGCCCTGCATTCACCTTTGCACTCTGACACAGACATGAATGAGGTCAAAGGTTTAACTCTCCCTTGGGTACTCCTGTTCACTAGGATTAGGTAGAAAAATCACATTCCAGTGATTACATTTTGCCAAACAATCTGTGCTGTTGTACATTTTTAGCTACAAAGTGCCATGGTGGTGTTGTACATTTCTGGTTCTTGGAGGAACTCTAGGTTAGGACAACTGTTCACATTGAATACTGAGGGCTGGGTAAAGTTTATAGAAAACATGGTAATAATGGTGTACATTTCACATCTTCAGTCAGACACCTCTTAAATTGGAGTGAGAAGCCCCCCCATCTATCCACTGAAATAAAAATGCCTCTGGCCATTTTTGGTTCTAGCATGATATTCAATGTCCTTTCTCACCCCACCAGCAATCTCTGACCAGCAGTCAACAGCACCAACAGCCACCTGCTCCCCAGCAGCAGCAGCAGCAGCAGCAGCAGCAGCAGCAGCAGCAGCAGCAGCAGCAGCAGCAGCAGCAGATAGCCGAGGGTGACACTGCCTCTCAGCCAGCTAGCACCACAAGCACCATCACCACCACCCAGCAACAGGCGGCACCACCTTCGCAGCAAGCAGGACTGCTGTCCCAGTCTGGCTCACAGGTCCCAGCCAACCAGCAGGTGTTTCCGCAGACACCGGCGGCCCAACCCGTGGCTGGCTCAGAACAACACGGACAGGTTAGCACGGCTTTGCTAATAGTTTACACCTGGCTTAAGAGTAAACACATGAAGTAATTATGTATAGAAAGTAAAGGTTTTGAATTCGATGTCTTTGTATTTGGGTATCATGAAAAGATAGTAAGTGAAAATTGCTGACGAAAGCCAGTCATAAAGATCTCTGGTTTTAGTTATGCTTGCATTCTAGTGACATGGCGTGGTTATTACCCTATACTGCTGATCAGGTTTCTATTTCAATCTCATGTAGCTCCCCCTAGTGACTGTCCTGTCTACCATTACAACTGTAGCCGAATCATTATTTCAATGTAGTTGTTCTTTTCTTGTGCGACGCATTTTTAAATAAATTAGTTGTTTCGATTCACTAGATACGACAAGGGCTTATCTTCTAGATGAATTTTTGTAACCTTGTAGTATTTGAACAAGGTAATTGGGATTTTTGTCAAATTATGCCCAGAACACTAATCTCATTTGTAAACAGAAAGCATAATAGATACCTGTTGCCTGTCATTTCTCTGCACTACGTGTTTATTATGGTGTATACTTGCAGACTGGAACCCAAGCATTCAATAGCCAGACCTATGCCCAAACTCCATCTTCCCAGCAATTCAACGGCCAACAGTTCCAGCAAGTGCAACAGCAGTATTATGCCGCCGGTCCGCAGAACCCTGTTGGTGACAGCCGAAGTAAGTACCACCTGGTGTCTGAATGGAATATTGGTGGTCCAGTTACCCGACCAGATATAGGATGCCAAGTTCTGTTTCTTGTCGATGTATCGTTGTGATGGCTGCCCTTCTCCACTGAGTTTGGTTTTTGGATCTCTACATTGAAATTGAGCCTTTCTTGGTGTAATTCATTCTACATGATCCCGTGCAGACCATCTTTGGAAGACATTATTTCGGTTCCTGTTATGGTGTAGATCCCTTTGGTTTATTTTTTGACGCGACGAATAACACATGATAAAACCATGTACCAGATGGACTTTGTTGATTGGTTGAACGGGAAGAGGGATGTCTGCTGATTTGGTTCATTCTAGTTTGAAATTTGTGATTTGGGCTTGACCTGATTGTGGATTCTTGAGACTGTAAATTAATTCTTATACAGTCATATTTGTTACTGAAAGATTGCCAGCTTTCTCTGTTGACCAATAGGTATGTATTTTGAAGATTTGTTCAAGTTTTCTTATTGAAGCTTTAGAAAACATCCGACTTCATAAATGAGGCTGTTTTCTATCAGGACAGAAATGCATTTAATTTACGTCAAAGACTCCACGAATCCTAATTCACTGTTATTTTGGTGCAGCATTTCGGGTATTAGGAGTGAAATGTCGTGTAGATTGCTACTGTGACTGGACTGAGGTCATTCTGTGACCTTGTATATTGACACCAGCTATATTTGTCCTTGAACCTGATTGACCTTGTTTTCCAGAATAGGTTGTCTAGTCTCCCAACTATTACATATACAGGGTAACCCAGAAATGTTAACGAAAACATTCTCAAATATGAGCACCAAGACGTGGTTTTATCACTGACTGATTTTTTTATATCAGCAATTTAAAATTTGTTTAACCACGTGTAGAAGTTTCGGTACCAAACGCAACCCGTTGTGCAGCTTCAAACTTAGACATCAGCTGATGATTTGTACTAAGGCAGCCAAAAATTAATGGAAATGTTTCTGTGTTTTGCTCTGTGGAAATTGCGTTTGATTTGAACAAAGACTGTATTAGGTGAAGAAGACATGTTTATTCTGTGTATCATATGAAGGATGTTGGAAAAAAGCTCACTATTCTCTGATATTTTGTGATCATTTTTGAGACACCCTGTATGTAGTCAGTCTGGTAGCATCTGCCTGTTCCAGTCGTGTTTTGTCTGTTCAGTGCTTGTCATTTGATAGACTTGATGCTGCTGTTGAACACATCTCGAAGAATCTTCATGAGGCGACAGATTTCACGTTCTGCAAATCTTAATGAGTCAGCATTTTTCACACTCTGTCACTTTTGGAGCCATGAATACCAGTATTGTGCTTAACTTTTCTGGAAGCGAAGCAGTCAATCTTAACTTTGGTGGTGGTGGTGGAGGCCTGTTAAGTCCCCTCGCCCCTGAAGAAGCAGTGCACCTCTTTGAACCATTTGATCGTCACAGTTGGCATGAACACACAGACCGCTGGCGTCATCTTCATCATAACTTGCATTCGCTTGATTCCTCCACACCTACATTGAGGTCGGCGCGCTCGTTTTCCGACTTTCGTCGTTTCTTTAGTCACGAAGAAGATTTATCTGTTGGGCGACGACGGAGTAGTTACGAATATGAAGACCTGTCTGCAATTCAGTGTTAGTGAATATGGAGGATTCTCTATCATACTTACAGTTGTCTATTGTGGCATAAGTTAAAATATGGCATAAATATTCCTTCATCTGTACCCTCACTTGCTTGTTACCAGCATTCAAGTTGTATGAGACGTTGGCTGCTGTGTACACTTTACCCATTTGATAACTTTGGTTGTTGCACAACAACGACACTGTGGTGCATAGTGGCGTTATTGATATTGTCTTGTTTATAAGGCTTGTGCAACTTGACTTTGAGCAAGAAAGATTCTGCAGCAAATTGTTGATTTTGTTAATGCCGGTTTAAGGTTTTCAGGTCACCACAATTTTCGAAGAATCCTGCGGCTATGAAGGGGGAGGGGAGACTAATTTGTGTGGGGCCCTAGGTTTTAACTTAACTTAATGGCTAATTTCTCTCCGGATTTTTATCCTTCCGTGACCTGAATTGGTCACCCCTATGTTCATGTGTTCATTTTTTCAGGTCCAGCCGTGCCTTCAGACAGCGGTGTTGGCAACTTGTCTGGCTCAGTTGGCTCTATCAATTCTCTGGTGTCTGACCCTGGGCAGCCTGTGAATGCAACCTATCAACAGGTAGATGGTGCCGTATGCTCCAGACAGATTGTTTGTTGAACCATTTATTCCTAGGTGTAGTTATATTGAAAGCATGTGTGGAAGTGTGGAAATGGTTGCTACTGATATATCTAATGACTTGAGTGGAATTTTAAAGATTTTTTTAAGTTCATAAACATTTTTATTTAAACCGTAACCAAGGTTTATATTTAGACACTGCTAAACTTATTTAGTTATTGGCCATGTTGTTGACTCATTTTTTGCTTCAAGTCATCGTGTAGCTGTTTTCATAAATAAAGAAAAAAAACCAGGAGATACCTACTTTAATAACAAAAATTGGGAATCCAGAATTAAATATATTAGTTTTATTTTTAAATGATATACTGTTATATTTGTTGAGAGTCTTGTTTGGTTTTCGTAATCATTTTGAACCAAATCCATTTTGAGAGTGCTGTCATTTTTTGTAGACTACTGCATTGTCCGTGTTAACAATGGCGAGTCTTAAAACGTTGTTTTCACGTGGTTTTCATCTTTTGTGCTGACTGGTTTATTGTACCTCAGGGTGCCCTCGACTGTCAATGATTCTGACTTAGTTCTCTTGTCTATTCAAAGGCGTATCCCTCGGGACAGTTTGGGGGTCAGCAGTTTCAACTTTTGTCACAGTTTCCGCCCATGGCTGGCTCCCCCTACGTCAACCCTAGCACCGTTTACCAGCACCAGAATTTTCAACAGGTATGTATTACTGGCGTGTTCTGTTGTATGCGTGTCAATCTGGCTGCAAATCCCGCCTCCAGATTGGTGTTGTAGTCTCACCCTCTTCATGTCAACATTTGCTTGTTCCTGGATCCTGAGTCATGGTGATAGAGGTTAAGCACTTGAGTTATGTTCCAGTCTTTCTGAATTACGTCCCCATCTCACTTGAGCAGGTCATGACAATTCTGAAAATTAACATATACCCATCTTGACGCACAAGGTTATATTTCATCAAATTAACTGCCAACTTCCGCACCCAGTATACATTTTTGTCCTCATCCTCACTTCATTTGTCCCAACTTATTAGTAGAACTTTTAGGCCCGAGTGTTTTTATCGCATGGAGCTCTGTCCTACAACTGACGATGGATTGTGTTTTTTATAAACCAGCTTGGAATTTCACTAGCATGGTTCCGAGTAGATATGATGTTAGAATGTATGTTTTGGACAAGCTTTAACCACTGTGCTACGTTGCATAGATGCAGTTCTATAGTGAGGTGAAACATGGAGATAAAAGTCTGTGAATGAATTGTTGATAGATGAGTTTGTTCTTAAAGTTTATCCTCCTCTGTCTTTTTTGAAATTGATCTCTTCTAAAAATGCAGAGTGTTTCAATCATGTCTGTCTTCTTAAGTGCTTCGTTACCTACAATCTGTTATCTCATTGATGTTCTTTCTCTCCCTTCTCTCTATCCACAGCTGCCACCAGGTGGCGTTGGGCTTCAGTCGCACTCTGTACTAGTACCCCTGGTGCCGTCACACATGTCCGCGCCTGCTGGCGTCTTCCCCCTCATGCGCCCGGTGATCGCCCCCACCTCGCTCGCTGCTCCGGTAACCATGGCAGCATCCATGCAATCCTTTCGGCCTTTCCATGAACCGGGGACATTTCCGCCCCCTATCCAAACTTATCCGGCACCGTCAGCAACCCTCACACCTTCGGCACAAAGTGGCCTGACTCAAACGGATCAATCTGCTCTTAACGTTCCGCCTCAAGCAGAACCCCTAAACTCCATCTTGGCCGTGCAGCAGACTGTTCCTGCGCATCCTCAATCGGGGATTCTTGCACCGCCAGACCAAGTGCAGCAAACCGTTTTGTCTCAGCAGGAACTTCCTGTGCTGCCAGGCAATCCGCCGCCAGTTACTGGAGTGGAATTTGAGTCTACGCTTTCAACGCAGACGGTAACACAAATGCCTCCAGTCATCGTTGCTGCTGACACGGTGTCGAAACCACAGCTGCATGCCCAGCCTGTTCTGATGGAAGGAGTGGCACCTTCCTGCACCGCTTTGGTTTCACCAGCGAATGATCCTCAGCCACCAGCATTAGTGGCAAGTAGCGAGGTTCCTACAGTAGAGCCTGTCCCACCCAACACTGAGGCTCTTCAGAATTACCAATCGTCCGGCGCATTGCCTGTGAGCAGTCAGAAACTCACGGAGACCCCTGCCCCTTTAGGCGAAGGCACAGTGGCTGTGGGGGATACTATTACGGGTGCGACCCAAGTGCATAATGTGGTCTCACAGCCTGTTCTTGGTATTGCGGACAGCCAGTCGTCGACACTTCATTCGGTATGAAACGTGTTAACTTAGTGATGTCACTAGTCCACCACCTCTCCTTCCTACATACTTTAGCGCCTGCAAGTTAGTCCACTAAAGTGCAAGATAGCTTCATGCGATTGCTTTAGTTCTTACATTTCTCACTAGAGGGAGCTAACACGTGTTCATCTGCTCACAAGACCATGGCTTCCATTGCACTGGCATTCAATTTCAAAATAATCGTGCACGTTCTGGAGCTCCACCTGTTCTTGGACTGTCCAATGTATTTCCCTGGCTTCATTTTTTTATTTTGTTCTGATTTGTTGGGTGTTGGTGGTTGATTATCGTGTTCAGTGGTAACACGACCTCACGCAAGTCTAATGCGTTTCTGTTACAATCGTAGAACTGCAGCTTTGAGTTGTTGCTTGTGACTCGGCTTAGCTTATGTGCCTTCAAAGATTGTTTCTGAGTATTTTATTGAATTCATCACTTGTGTTTATTGATAGATGGACTTTGCATTTGGTGGTGCAATTGTTTTGAAAAATTTTGCGTCGTCAGTTTGCCAACGGTGTTGCTTTATCTTTCCCCTCATTTCCATTCAGTCATTTTGTTGTTAAGAAGCTGATAACACTAGATATTATCTAAATCTGTCACCACTTCAAATCATCTTATTGTCCTGTCTCATGTTCTTAAACTTGGTTCTTTCAGTACTAGTGCGCAAATAATGCATTCCTGACGTTTGAAATAACTTCTCAGGTTCACTGCTATTTGGACTTTAGTTAAATTAAAGCCATAGTTTCTGCTTATATGCTTCTGTCTTAGCAAAGAATATTTTTTTATTTTGATGTGGTTGGAATTATTAGAGAGACGTGCTGATCTATTTCTTGAGTAAAGCAGAGAACAGAGTTGATGAATGGCCTCCAGAGGTGATTTCCACACTTAGCGTGCCTATTGCTGCTTGCCTATTGCTGCTCTAAATGATCTCCAAGTGGACGCGAGTATTGGGCCATATATCTGTACTCGAAATTGCTCTCGAAAATTCACCACGCTATGCTTAATTAGTGAACTTATGGATTTTTACTTCAATAATGGAGTGCGATTGGTCCAAGTTTCGAGTTGGTTGATAGTTGATAAGATTCTGGGCCTTAATTACAATCGCACTAGTCTTTGGTATGTTTGTGTTGGCATACACAGTGGTTTCTTGTTAGTGTTTAGATTTCCTGACCTTTTGTGGCAGTACTGTAAAACCTCACCAATTCTTTGATCATTTTCAAAAGCTTCTAACATGGTCTTCAGTGCCCACAATTTCTCAAAATGTTATCGGATGGTGGGTACCTTTCGGAACTTACAATGTTAAGTCATTTATTTGGACCTACCTTTTTAAAAGTAAACAAAATTTCATTGGCCGGCGTATTCTGTGCTTAATTGGTGAGATTTCACCTTAAAGTTGTGTTGTGGTTGTTGAGTGGTTGCTGAATAGTTGTTGAGTGATTGTTGAGTGGTTGCTGATATTTTTGGCTAGAGAATCCTGCATATTGAACTATCCGATGTATGGGTTCAGTTTAAAACTCAATAGGAATTTAAGCAGTTATGAATCAGCATTCAGCAACACTCGATCAGCAAACTTTCACTGGTATTATGATTTTACCCCTCGTTGCATGTTGTTTATCAATCGCGTGTTTTCTCGTGTTACATTACGTTTCTCCTTATGTTTGTGTTCAGATCTACTGGCTAAACGTAAGTTATGGGGAGTTACAGTGACCAGCAGTCCTAGACGATCGCTTGCTCGCATGTTGAGCTAGTCGCTTTTGAGCAGTAGTTCAGCTTTGCAGCTAAACTCTACAACGGTTGCGGCAGCACTTGATACTAATATTGCTATCTCTTTCTCTCATTCGTTGTTCTAGTCCGAAAGTGCATTGGCTCCCATGCCGGTGTCGCCAACGTTCCTACCTACACCGCCACCTGGTGCTAGTGGCAGTGCACCGGTACAGCTGACCGCAGACCCGACGCCTGTAGCGGTAATACAGCCTAGCTTGAGCTGTTGTTGTTCTTTTATGTGTGCTTTCACAGATGTGTGCTGTGACGTGTTGTTTCAGCCTAATGCGTGCACTGGATTTCGTACCGTCCCTGCCGCTCTTTGGTCCAGCCAAACTGCAACAACTGCTCTGCCAACATTTCCATGTTCAATAGCGAACATCATGAAAAGTGTTTATTATTTATCCGAATCTTACCACGTGTAAAGAATTTGTGACGAATTGCATCCATTTTGTGCTTTGAATTCTGCTCTTAATTGTTATTTTTAGTTTGTTTTTAATATTCAAATTTCAAATATCGTGTTGTATCCATTTCTGCAAATTCATTTTATACTTAAAAAGCTGAAATGATCAACTTCAAAATTTTGTCTCAAAACTTACAAATTAAGACACTGCTCTCAAGAACCGTTCCAGAAATTAAGATTTACTCAAAGGTTTGAAATGTCTCCCAATTCAAGAGTCAGAAGTTTGTGCTGGTGGCGTGACGCTTGACTTAGTGACACTGAAGCTGCTTCTCAAGGAACCAATAGCATGTTGACTGTGTGTCACCTGTTAGTCGCACTGTTGCTAGTGTGTCAGAGCACCTAGATTACACCGAGCTGGTGCAGTTAGAAATAATGTCAAATCTCGTCCTGCTTTCCATTTGCCGCGAGATTTCCACTTTTAACCGAGAATGAATTTAAATTGTGTGCATGTGAAATTGGTGACTATCATAAGCTGACATTTGTGTAATGCACTCATAACTGGTCCTGTAATCTTGGCAAGGTTTTGAGAAGAATTCTTGTTATCTGATAATTTACTGTGCCAGCTTGCTTTAAAGCTTCGTATTATGTGTTATTTCAGTTTTAGATTTTGCTATTAATTTTTATGTTTTTTTTTATATTTTGCTCTTCCCTTGTTTTTCCTGTGTTGCATAAAGCCACCATATTAACTTTCTTTGATTCCTCGCAAAAATGACAACCAGAATAATGGTAATTTTTAGCCTAACCACAATCTGGGTACAAAGACTCGAAATCTTACATGAGTTGGCGATTACTATTGATTGAAGCAAAATTTTCTGATATGTTTGTGACTAAGTTTAACATACTATAATTCTAACTTTTACTCATTGTGTGTGTTGAATTTGAGAATGCAGTTTGTGTTCACATGTAAATTACTTTAGTTGAACTGACACGTTTGTTTCCACAGTCAATTCACCACTGATCATTCATTGACATGTTTAGCATATAGACTACGTCAGCTTGCTAATCTGTCTACTACATGTCTCAATATTTCACCCACAACCTAAAAATACTCCTGTCATCATGCAACTCATTGTGGGTATGAGATAAGATAAATTTTGTTGTCACTGAATATTCCTCTTAGTTGCAACGGAACTTTGCTTCTTAAAATCTATCTTGTCTGTTTCTGTTATTTCATTTGCAGTAGTATTGATTTACTATCTGTACTGCCGTTATCTTGTGAAGGGTCATCTCAGATTGTTTGTTTTGTGACTCGGGGGTTTTGTGTTTTTGCTGTAAGTGCAGGTTGCATCCGTATTGTTGCCTTTTTATGCGCCCACATATTTATATGTGGACGCATTATGCCGTCATCTCTGTCCGTCCGTCCGTCCGGCCGTCCGTCCGTCCGGCCGGCCGTCCGTCCGTCCGTCCGGGCGGCAGTTTGTTTTTAATATTCAAATTTCAAATATCGTGTTGTATCCATTTCTGCAAATTCATTTTATACTTAAAAAGCTGAAATGATCAACTTCAAAATTTTGTCTCAAAACTTACAAATTAAGACACTGCTCTCAAGAACCGTTCCAGAAATTGAGATTTACTCAAAGGTTTGAAATATCTCCCAATTCAAGAGTCAGAAGTTTGTGCTGGTGGCGTGACGCTTGACTTAGTGACACTGAAGCTGCTTCTCAAGGAACCAATAGCATGTTGACTGTGTGTCACCTGTGAGTCGCACTGTTGGCTAGTTTGTCAGAGCACCTAGATTACACCGAGCTGGTGCAGTTAGAAATAATGTCAAATCTCGTCCTGCTTTCCATTTGCAGCGAGATTTCCACTTTTAACCGAGAATGAATTTAAATTGTGTGCATGTGAAATTGGTAAATATCATAAGCTGACATTTGTGTAATGCACCCATAACTAGTCCTGTAATCTTGGCAAGGTTTTGGGAAGAATTCTTGTTATTTGATAATTTACTGTGCCAGCTTGCTTTAAAGCTTCGTATTATGTGTTATTTCAGTTCTAGATTTTTCTATTAATTTTTATGTTTTTTTTATATTTTGCTCTTCACTTGTTTTTCCTGTGTTGCATGAAGCCACCATGTTAACTTTCTTCGATTCCTCGCAAAAATGACAACCAGAATAATGGTAATTTTTAGCCTAACCACAATCTGGGTACAAAGACTCGAAATCTTCCATGAGTTGGCGATTACTATTGATTGAAGCAAAATCTTCTGATATGTTTGTGACTAAGTTTAACATACTATAATTCAAACTTTTACTCATTGTGTGTGTTGAATTTGAGAATGCAGTTTGTGTTCACATGTAAATTACTTTAGTTGAACTGACACGTTTGTTTCCATAGTCGATTCACCACTGATCATTCATTGACATGTTTAGCATATAGACTACGTCAGCTTGCTAATATGTCTACTACATGTCTCAATATTTCACCCCCAACCTAAAAATACTCCTGTCATCATGCAACTCATTGTGGGTATGAGATAAGATAAATTTTGTTGTCACTGAATATTCCTCTTAGTTGCTACGGAACTTTGCTTCTTAAAATTTATCTTGTCTGTTTCTGTTATTTCATTTGCAGTAGTATTGATTTACTATCTGTACTGCCGTTATCTTGTGAAGGGTCATCTCAGATTGTTCGTTTCTGTACTTGAGTTTTGTGACTCGGGGGTTTTGTGTTTTTGCTGTAAGTGCAGGTTGCATCCGTATTGTTGCCTTTTTAATGGAAGGTTTTGTTTCAGCTGTGTTCCTTTGAACAGTGTTATGCATTGTTTTATTTGCTCAATACAGTGCTTGTGTTCCCAGTGTGAGTAACGCACGAACCTAACAACCTTATGTTTACGCGAGTGATGTCCTTTGCTATCTTACTGACCACAACTATGACTTCTGTTTCAGGTTCAGAGCTTGCCCAATCTTGACCTTGGCGTCATACACGACCTAAATCCGATGCTCGTCGCAAACGCCGAAGACCTAGTCACTGGCACCAGCTGGTAAGTGTAAGCAGTTCTGAGTCAATGACTTATACTGTGCTCTTACAGTGTTCCATTTGCACTGCAAACACCTGGTGACAGTGATACTGACATGAAGGAAGATCCATGCATTGGCAAGTGTGATCCATCACTTCTTTAGTTCTTTACAAGCTTAAAGTGAGGTTTCCAGTTTAAACCACTATGACCTTGTTATTATAGTACCGTGCTAAAATGTGAAAAGAATTGGTTTGAAAATGGTCTTCTTTAGGTCAAAGTGTAATTGTTGGTGAAAAACTCCAAACTAAGTCATCTGCCATCTATGTTCCAGTTGTGAGAGTGATGCGTCCACCGGAGGAGAGCGGGGCAAGCGCAAGGTGAGGACGAAGCGGAAACGAACGCACGACCGGTTCCCACGGCTCAAAGTGATTGGCTTGGACCATGAGAGCGTCGTTGAGGTGCAGATGGAGGGCGGTCGTGGCAACGTGGTCACGTTCAAGTTCCACTCGAAGGATGATGACCCCAAAGAAATTGCTCAAAACTTGGTAGGTGGTGTTCTCAGTAACATTCCTCTCTTGTCATTGACGTAGTGATGACTGTTCTCGGTGAATGAGCTTTTGCTACTTTTCTTTACTGTATGCAAAATGTCTTTGAGCCAGACAATCATGCAATGTCTTAGCATGAAAAGCTTACTGAACTTAAAATGCGTTAAATTTGTTGAGTCCTGTTTTTTATGTTCTGTAGTTGGTTTTGATTTGTTCTTAATGGAAACTAGACAGTTTTGAATTTTTTCCACAAACGCGTCGAGATCATTGGCATTTGATTACCAATGTTTTTGACTTTTCTCGAGGCAGCATCTTAAATATCACCCTGCGTGATAGAAATTATCTGGTATTTGGTAGTCAGTTGAGCTGGTTTCCACAGGGTTTTAGCCGTGACAATAATCTTTCTAGTTGATTGCACCCTATTATGAACTGGTATGTCTCTCTTCTAGGTGGCTGCAGAGCTTCTACCGTCCACACAGACTGAAGTTCTCGTTCAGGAGGTTAACGATGTGATCGACTTCGTTACCAAAGACCCAGATGCAGCTGCTAAGGTACTTAAATTAGCTCTAGATATTTTTCAAGTGTGTTCTGTTATCGTGTTGTCCACAATTGAACTACTGAAAGCTTCCTGCTCATGTGTTGTCCAGCCTTGTTGAAAATAAAATCTGGAGGGTATGAAAATGCAGTTAAATTTGACAGCTGATTGCACGACAGGGATTTACTGTACTAGCAAGCATGGTTTTACATGGAAAACCTGGAAAATCATATCAAGAATTCCAACTATGAAAAATGAAAATAGAGTAAAACTTTTGGAAACGAGAACATTTTCCTGAAAAATAACATGATTGTGCAACTTCGTTTGTGTCGGGAACATTTTTTTTTCTCCTGAAAGTCATTGAAAATGGAAACAGAATATTAGTGGTAACCGTGATTAATTTTAGACGCAATGGGCTGCATTGAACTTGCTACCACAGGTGGCCTGGCTAATAGTCTTCCTCAAGGACCACAAGGACGTTCTTTTTAGCAGCATTTGTTCCCATTAGTAAACTTATTTTCTCACTGTCTTCGGTTCTTTCCTCATGTGCTGCAGCTCATTCTTTTCTCATTAGCCACAGACAGGTGTTCCCAGCTGTAGTGTTCTGACAGATCCGATATATTGTACCGAGTACATGCCCAACGTGGGTCTTCTGTCAGTTGTGAAAGTTGAATGTGTTTAATGGGAAAAGACCTTGATGATAATGCCCATGTATGGCATGAGGGAGGAGCAGAAAATTTGAAGTGTTCTCTTGAGTCGCTGATTGGTTTCAACATCCTCGTTTGTAGCTCAAATAGAATTGTGTCGTAAGGGATATTATTGGACTGATTTGATGCGTGTGAAAGACCCCATTCAATTTTTGTTGTTTAGCCAGCTAAACGGGGCAAAATGCAGCTTTAAATAGTTATCGATACCTAATAGAATATTAAATGAATGAGACTTTTCGTTTGTTGCAGATTGAACAGGCTCGGTCGCTGGAAGGACAAACCCCAGTAACGAGTCCTAGTCTTTCCAGGAAAATCTCCACAGATGGCGTGGTCTTTACTCGTCCAGTTGAGGAAGCGCAAGTAAGTATTGCGGCCAGTAGCATGCCTGGAGATCATCTAAATCTCAATGAAACATTTGTTTAGACTTTTGAAAGCTGAGGATTAAATGCATTATAAGTGAAAGAAAAATTGAAATATTATGCAGCCAAAAACTGCAAGTATTAGCCTGACCTTCAAATGTGTTCCAAACATAAACGTCGTAAATCTTTTTTAAGTTGAGTAATGTTTCCATTGCAGAGCACTACAGAGTCAGTTACAAGTGTTGATGACACGTCCCAGCCGTCGGAGGACAAGACTGGCCTCTCCAACTCATTCTCTCAGAAGCTATTCACAGACACTTTACAGCAGCAGCAACAACAACATGTTGTGCACCGGATCCAGCGGTCGACATCCAGCCCCAATGGCGCTTCCTTGAGCGACTCCCCCAACAGGAGTGCCCATAACACGTATACGGGACACGTGACTGCGCAGCCTGTTGACATTGGCGAAGTGAAGCAACAGCTGTCCATGATTGGTGGCGGCAACGGAGGTACTCAGAAGTTGACGGCTCTGCCCCGTAGTTCCTCGCAGACGCCGACCCCTACTTCCCTGGATGCCAGCTCGCACCAGCTGCTTCAAACTGGCGGCCAGGCCCATAAGCAAGCAGCAGTACCTAATCAGCTGCAGTTCGGCAGTCTCCCTACTGGTAGTGGTGGCGCTGGCGGCGCAGCCATGCAAGGTCAGCTGCATCAGCCTCCACAACTGCTCTACTCGCCATACATACCCCCTATGATGCAACAGGGCCAGATGATGATGTACTGGCCACCTCATTATGGCCAGCCTGGTCAACAGTTTGTGCCACCCCAAGGTCAGTTCATGGTGCCATATGGCCAGCAGTTCCCAGGCACCGGGCAGGCACAGATGGTTCAGCAGGTGTCAAAGGATGTCGCTCAGCAGCAGGCTCTCAACCAGTTGAAGCAACAACAGCAACAGCAACAACAACAACAACAACAACAACAAGCACCAGTTGCACAGCAAGAAATGGTTCAACAGCATCAACAGCAACATCAACAACAACATTCTTCAGGACAGCAGATACAGCCACAGACGCCAGCCAAGTCCGCTGTCATGTCACCAACATCGCCGCGGAAACACGTGCCTGGTGGTGAGGATGGTGGAAAGACCAGTTCCCAAACATCTCCGCAGACCACACAGTCTGGCACCTCATCGCAGGTGGTGTCTAGTGCAAGGGATACTCCAGAAAGGAAACGGCCACCCAAGTCTCTCGAGTCGGAGATGGCCAAACTGGACGCGTCCCTACAAAACATCATGGGCAGGAAGGATGGTTCTGGCTGTGCTATTCCTCACGATGCCTCATCCACGCCTCCCGCAGCCAGGCCTGATGGGCTGCCCGTCAGTCAGCCCTGCGCAGTAGTACCTCAGGCACAGGGACCCGCCGCTCCGCAGCGAGCGACATCCCAGCAGGACCTGCCTCCAACGACACCTGGGCAAGTTGGGCGGACAAAGTCTGTGCTGGATCAGTCTAACGTGTCCATTCCAAGCGAGGAATCTATCAATGATAGCCAAAAGGCGGACCAGCTTCCTCAGACACATTCAGCCCCGTTAGGCAATGTCACTACTCCGGCCAGTCAGGACTCTCAGCATACCCACCTGGCACCTACTGTGGCCCAGAGCGCTCCTAGTCTCATTTTGCAGCCAGCTACGCCCCCTATTTTGCCCGTCTCTCTGGGAGACCCGGCAGCACACACTGTAGAGAAGATAGTTGGTGAGAAGAAAAAGTTTGCTGTGACCAAAGTACCCGAGGAGGCGCCATCTCCTGTTGAAGAGACAAAAGCCTTGAAGGAAACTCCTGACATGGTGGATGAAGCATTTGAGGATTCTGCGACCAGGGGATCGCCTCTGGCACGATTTACAATAGGTTCTGATTCGGACTACGATACAATGACCAGTCGGAAGGATCTTCAAGATTCCAAGGAATCTGTGGACGACAGTTCCAGTGGGGACAAACCTGCCAAACCTTTAGCTAGGAAGAAATCTGTGAAAGGTCGTTTCCAGGTAACGACAACTACCGATAAAATTACAGAGGCTGCTCAAGAAGATGACGGGAAAGAGGAGGATTTTCGGAATCCTGATGGTAATGATGATGCGCACGATGGCACGCCACCTCTTGAGGAAAGGGAAACCAAGTCACCTCGACCGACACTGGAAAAACAGAAAGAAGGTGGAACGTTCCAGACCGATAAATCTCCAGCATGCAGTCCTCCTGTACTGACAGCTACACCGCCATCGACGGCATACATTCCTCTTACTCAGAACAGGGCCGACCTGTTGGTGTCGGCAACTTGTGATGGGCAGAACGTGGGAAAGGAGGAGGGGCCGCCAGGGACTGTTGCATCATCACCAGGCGGCGTGCTGGTGCTCATTCCAGAATCACCATCTAACCTGCCGAGTGTCGTGCCTACTAACTCGAGTGACGTGAGTGTAAGTAGCAGTTTAACCTCTACACATGTGGCAGCCATGAGTCTGGCGACACCTGCCACCATCGCTATTAGCTTGCATGATATTAATTTTCTAAACAATTCGATTACTAGAAATGCATCCGCTTCTGTTGTAGCTGACCCATTTAGCTGTGATCTGTCTCCTACTTTGCAAACTGCTTGTGGTTCTAGCTTGAAACACCCCGTCTTTACTGTAGAGGATAGCGCTATTGCAGGACCCATTCCTAGTGTGAGTGTAAGTGATGCAAGGCTTAGTGCCTCTGGCAGCCTGTCTAGCACAGCTTCTGTAGTTGACTGCACTGTTAGCAATGTAATCCTCACACCTGAGCTGCAGCTGGGCCAAGCCCAGATGGCTGCCAGCTCTGTCACTGTTACCACCCACACTAGTCCTGTTGTAAGCTCACAGCCTGCCTCCGGTCCGCTTCAGGTTCACGAGACCAGAGCGGACGAGGTAAGGGAAACCACGTCGAGCTACCATGGTGCAGAGGTCCCACCAAAGGTCGCTGCCTACCGTCAGACAATAGAAACATTGCCGTCGAAGGTGGACGTCAATTTGCTCCAGCGGGGGCGACGAGCGTCCACACCTGCCGACAATGAAAACAGAAAAACCGAAATGCTGAGGCGACGTGTTTCAGCATCGTGCAACACAGAGGTGGAAGAGATCTTTCAACACCAAGTGTCTATTTCCACAGCTGTCGCAGGATCACTTCAGCTTGCCCCTTGTATGTCTCAGCTGCACGCTCCACAGCCCCGCATGCCAGTCATGATGGAGGTAAGCTCAGCGACTGGTTACTCAGCCACCACCATGCCCTGCCAACAATATGCCATGCCACCGTCGTACCCAGGCTTTCCCACCCACCAGTTCATGACGTACATTAACCAGCCAACCTTCCCATCTAACCCCGTTGGACTGGAGGTGGACTCTAATTTGTTTCGTCCTGTCACACAACAGTTCACTCCCATAATGCACCCTGATATAACCCAACTACGCATGCATGACACGTTCACTGGCTCGTCGCCTAGTTTGAGTGTGTGTTCGGCATTGAGTAGTTGCCGGTCCAGTCCCACCATAGAACCTTCCCTCACAGTAAAAATCGTACCACCACAGTCAGTCACTGATCATCCTGTCTGTGCTAGTTCACATCCTCCAGCTGAAGAAGAGCCTCCCTTGTCATTAACTCAGACTGCTCGCGTTGCTGCGCCTGTTTCTTCCTGTGTGCCTGACACTGTAGCACCGCTTCCTGTTGTTTGTAGTACCGCTAACTTGACAACACACACTACTAACGCACCTATTAGCACCTCTCTGTCAGTCCTAGCACCTCACTCGGTGGTGGCTAGTCCTGCCTCTGAGCGTGAGCCTGCTCCTAAGCAGCCTGTTGACGAACGCAGTGTTGATTTGGATGCTGAAGGGAGGAACACTTCTTCCCCACCGCAGGTAGATTGTTGGTCATGTTACTTTAGATTTGCCGTGCCTGTCTACTAACAGTATTGTGATCCTCTTTCCTGTTATTAATTTTAGTCATTAATACTGTGACTAGGCAATCCATGGATGTTCATCAGTTTCACTAAATATCTAATATTTAAATGTAAACCTGAAGTATGCCAATTCCTTCAAACATTCAGTTGTTGGAGCTGAAATATTTGCCAACTGTCTTAGTCCTATTTATAATTTCAAGCTTAATTTAGTAAGATAAGCTGCTTCCCTGAAACTGAATGACTTGGTAACTGTAGTTCCGTTGTTCTGCTTGCATGTGACAAAGTCAAATTGTGTGATGTTTCTGGATCTGCTTATTCTGATGGAAACAAATTCAAGAGATTGGTGAGAGGTTATACTTTCCAAATACTTTTTCCTGGATTGTCATCAGTTAACAGGGAATTTGGCTGCTGATAAACTGTCTTCAATTCACCGACGAAGCGCTTTGGAGCTTAAGAACATTACGGAACCATGCTTATCCGATTTTGAATTGTTGTTGAATGAGCTGGTAATTCAAGTTGCACATGACATTTTCATATTCGTAACAAACTCAAATGTTTTCTTGAGTTAGTGATAGTTTTGATGCTCTTGTTAGTAACTGAAAGGGAATGCTATCGCACTAAAGACTAATGGCACTTATTTTATGAGAGAAAAAGGTCCGGTTTGATGTTTGCTCGTTAGCCATCTGAATGGTGAAATGCTGCTTTGATAGCATCAACCAAAACAAGTAATTATTGTCAATTTTTTCGTGTTCATGAAAAGTGAAGTTGGTAGGATTCACCTGTGGTGGCCATTTTGTTGGTGAGTGACAAACCAAACAAAATTCGACACACTTTAATGAGAAAACATTTGGGATTTACGCTGTGGCTCAATTAATTGCATTAAAACTTTGTTTTGTGTCGATTTCAATTGCTAAAATGAAGCAGAAAGTGTCAAGGAAAGAAGGCCTTGTTTTTAGTGACAATGGGGCAAATGACAGCTGTGAGCCAAATTGAAGGCAGAAAAAAGCCAGTCATGGGTATTTACTTAATCCTCTGTCGCACCAAGCGCGTTCTCAGAACGTCCATGTCTATCGTAACACCTCGATGAGAAAGGGTGGTGATGGGTAGCAATGGACACATTTGGCCAATCACATAATTCCAACTCATTTTGCCCTTATTTCAAGGGCATACTGAGAACTGCCCAGGTGCTACAGTTTTTATGAGACTGAACAAGTGCTTGTAACCACTGAGTTGGTTTTTCAAATCTTTTCCTTTATGAGGCTCGTGTAATTTCACATGACAGGTGGCCTGTTTCCTGTCTGTACACATGCACTTCTAGAGTTACTCATCAGATTCAGGGGACATTGAACTAGTTGACCAGATCTGTAGCAAGGAATCACACACCTGCAAAGTTGACCCCCATTCCTGGCACATGCTCGTGTTACTTGTTGTGTGTCTGGTATTCATGTTTTTCGCCCAGGTTTCACATTTTGCTGGTGTGCGATTTCTGTTTGTAGGCCCGTTGGCGTTACTCTTTAGGCATAATCAATCGTCTTGTTCACATAGCTGTGAGATCGGTGTTTTTTTAAATTATTCCTGTTTTTATCATTTAATAAGATTCTTTTGTGAAAGTTTCCTCCAAGTTTTACTTGATAATGCAGGAAACAGTATTTATCACATACTCTAACATAATCTCTGTTATGTCTTTAATGAAGTTTAATTTCCTGTTTAACTGTTATTTCTGTTTTACATCAACATATCTTGAAATCTTTACCCTTGGTTTTCGAGTGAGGTGGTTCGAAGCTGTCAATGGGCATTGCTTGAAGTGTACTAATATTTTCTTGTCTTTTATTCTTAATTTTGTTCAGAAAGAGGTATCACCAACTGTCAAACTTTTGAATTTTGACAAGCAGATTTCATAGTTTTGATTTCTTGTTTGTAGATATTTTTTATTATTCAATAGCGGCTTTCATAATTTTGGATTTCTTTTGTTTAGTTTGTAGGCATTAGAAATTCAGGGCTTGGAATTTTATGATTTTAAGTGGATTTCCTCTGGGTTTTGATTTCCTCTTATTTGATGTCTAGTTTTCTCTTTTTTCGTCTCTTTTTCATCATTATTTTGACTTTATTCATGCAAAATGTTTATTCAAGTTAAATGTTGCAGCACAAAAATATTTCTATTACCCAAGGCTATTTATTTGTGTAGCAATACATCTTATGGAAGTTTGTCCTCTCTTTTTGTCATTGGTCATTCCAAGCCCAGGAAATGATGCAGTACTGTTCAGTTGCTACGCTTTAAAGATAAATATATACCTCGTCTGTTTCTGACCAAGGTGTGTAAGTGTGGTGCGCTGTTTGTGTTACAGGCGTTGCCAACCAACCTGATGTCGCCGGTATCTCCGTACCACAGTTTTGCCATCGAGAACGATCCAGACTTCAGTGAATTACTCACAAGGTAGAAATCAGGGTCCAATGATACGTGAAATGGTGCTGTGGTAAAATCTTGCCAGTTTCGACCAAAAAATATTTGCCAAAATAGTAATTTCCTCATTTTTCGAGGCTTCAAAAATTGTGGATGATCAAGATTTTTTAAAACACTGATAGTAGCTATGGTTCAGGGTCCTGTTGCAAGAAAACTGGCTTAGCTAGGACATATCTTAAATTTGTATGAAATCTGTTTCAAGAAAGAGATCTTAAGTTTCGTTTTAATTTTGACCATCTTACTGGATGTGGAAGTTGAGGCTAATCTTAGACTCAAGTCAAAAATGATCTTGAGTACAGCAAAGCATGCTTTTGCACTGTGTATCATTTACAAAAAATAAGAAAATAAAATTTCACCTGTCCGCCATATTGTGACCCAAATTAGTGATATTTTACCATAATCTACTGGAGGACTATGCATGTTGCCGATTTGTTTATGTTCATAGTAATTAGAATTTTTTGTCTTGTTGAGGACTGCTTTCGGTAAGTATTCTTCATGTAGGGACGCAACACGCCAAATGAGTGGAAATTCGTTTTGGCTAATTTCTCAACAATACCTTTAAGAATGTCTTACTTTGTTGTTGGCATGATTTGTACGTTACAGATGTCACCAAACAATGTCTTCTGAATGAGCTTTTACAGCAACATAGCTAGCCTTTCAAAAATATTTAAGAAATTTAGAACTTTTTTAATCACGCACAGTCAAGAGTTACTAAAAAGTTCGAACTCTGTTTTCATCACCTTTGTTGAGTGAACCTCGCCGGCACCATATTTGTTGATTAGTTGGTAGTGCATTTAGTTTATTTTATTACTCTATCAGTTGAAGTTGGTCCTTATTTGTTAGTCGTACTTAAAGGGGAACTGTATTTTATTCTGAATAAATTCTGGATAGTTTTCTATGAATTGTTGATTAATTTCACAAATAATTCAACACCAAAAATTAAACTTATATTCTCTAACGAAGCTCAAAAAATTACCGGCTTGGAGCGCTGCT
>NMRA01000070.1:400875-465142 GCA_002633005.1 Phoronis australis | reverse complement strand
AAAAAATAAAAAATAAGGACGATTGATACAATGATAAATTACGATGCAAACTCTTCAAATATGACATAAGCAATGAATGTGCAAAGCAGCCGATACCCCGCCGTTCACGTCACTGACACATCAGCCAATCAGCGATCGCTTTCAGAATTCAGTGTTTTGACCATGAATACGAATTGGCTTTTGTTTGGCACGCAAGTCAGGCAAATGTAAGTTTTATTTGTATGTTAGAACCGATTAACTACAACATTATTTTGACTACAGTCCCCTTTTAAGTCGTAATGGATTGTGTCCTAAGTGTGCATGTGACTGGGTCTTTATTATCTCATGACCACTAATACTTCTGTCCTGTCTGATTGGCTAAAACGTGGTATCTTGTGTTCTGAGGTAATGTTGACCAAGCTGGCTGTAATACCACTTTTCAGTCATGTTGCCTGGATGTCAGATGTCTCTATTTGCATTCTGATCAATCGTAACCATGACAACAAAGCGAGTAGATGATAACGGTACTCCATGCAGGTAGAAACATGCAGTGAAGAATGATCAGTGGTCGTGCATTAGAACGAATGTTGACTGATCCTTTGAGCATATTGGGCTGTATGGACCTCAGGAGAAGAGTAATACCCTTCCTTGGTCAATGTGACCTGATATCGCCTTCGGAATAGGTCCAAATTTGTGTAAAAATATAAGTATGTATTAAATGTATATTACAGACGGGAGCAGATCTTGAACCAGCTGAAGACTGTGCAGTTTGAGATCAACACACTGGTGGTTCAGAAGCAGAAAGTGTTTCCTATACATGATGGATCTGCCAAGCCAGAGAGCGCAAAGAACTTGTCCAAGGTGTTCAATGGCCGACATTCAAGCGACAGCGGAGTACCAGAGATGGCGGCTGACAGTGCGAAGGCAGACAATGGTAGTGGTCCTGTTGACACGAGGCAGGTGCCAGTGGACAACGGAGACCTGCAGAGGTCATCCAGCTCCGGTGCTGTGCTTACACATTTTATGGAAAGGACTAGTGAACCAGAAGTGAGCAGCAGCAAGGTGGGCACAACACCGTTGGAATCGCCGAAAGCGGGCCGTAAAATGCAATTGCCAGAGCAGACAGCGTCATCACAGCAGCAGGCAGTATCGCAGTATCCAATGACGATGATGAATCAACAGTATCAAATGCCTTTGATGAATCAACACGCAGTCATGATGCCCATGTACCCGCCGTACCAGATGGGCCACTTCTCTGGACAGTATCCGTTCCCTGCCCAGTATCCACCACAGTATTGGCCACCGGGGAATATGTGGCCATACGGCTACCACCAGCCCATTATGGGTATGCAGGGCCAGGCCCCGCCTCCACCCCACGGCCAGACCATGCAACATGTGACGCAGAGTGTCCCACAGCAGCACAGCATAGCTGAATCTGGTCAGATGGTGGCAGCTACGCACCAGGTGGCACAGTCGAATTCCAGTGACAATCCTGTGTCGACTTCATCGTGACCCACGAGCTGCTCGTCGTTGATGTGACATTTCCATAGGGGATATGTGTACACGTTGCGCCACACGCAAAGTGAGCCAATTCTGGCTTCATTGGATTAAGGTGGTCAAGAATTTGGCTGTAAATTTATTGGCAGTTAGTCAAACCATTTTGAAGAGGTTGTGGTTGTTTCGTATCTCGTTCGTAATTTGTTCGGCCTGTTGTCTTTGTTACATCTAGTAGAACTAAATGCGATATCTACGGTCACACCAATACTAACGGCCCAACTGTCACACACATTTGCCTTTGTCTTTCATAAATAAACCTTGAACATGATTTTTGTACAGTAATTATTAGTAAATGTAAGGGGATTTTGGTGTTGTATGCAGAAGGGGGTGACCTAACCACCAGACACTGCTTATTTAAGCAAGGGGTTAAGGACCTAATTAGTTCTAGATAACGTGACCTGCCACTAGGGAACCTGGAGAATTAACTGTACACTTGTGTAGATTTGTGCGTGTACAACTTGTTTGCCAAGAGGCCTTGTTCTTTGCTTTGTGCCCTTAAAAAATTGTAATTGTTTTTAACTGCACTTTTGTGGGGAAGGAACTCGGTTTGATATTTAAATTGCGTATGTAAAATAAGTTTGGACAGAGTTGAACTTCTATGGTAAAGATCTTAATTTGATATTCAGATTATGCTTGGAAAAAGTAGTTTGGAGACAGTGAGTGAACGGTCGTTATTCCAAGTTTGTTTGATGTTTATGGTTTTAGCTTATAGGAGCTCTTGGCCTTTGATATATAACAATGCAAGGTTTAACTATCGTTTAACATTGGCTGGTTTGGTTTAAGAGTTCAAACCTTACATTGTGTTACGTTGTGTTACATTCTTGACATCTGTTCATGTGGATACATATGATTATTTTGTTCAACTTTGTTGTTCATATTTCTGGATTGTAGCCTTTTATAGGGATTCCGGATTTCGATAATCATTTTCTCCACTGAATAGCAGCCATTAAAATGCTTCTCAAAATCCTGGATCCCTGTAAGTTACTATTGCTGATTTCTGTTATATTCATAAGCGTTCTGTAATTCTTCAATGCCTGTACAGTAAAACTCGCATAAGTTGAATCTAACCAGCCAGAGATTGTTTAGTGAGGGAAAGTGCGCAAACTAAAGTAACTATACTACAGGACATTTTCTCCCCGAGTTAAGCGAAAGTACAACTTAACGCACGTCCAGCTTATGTGAGATATACTGTTGTTACAGGTAGCCTAAAATATCTACTGTTACCTTATTTAAACCGAATTCAAAGGCATCGGCTCTTGAAAGTTTTGAGGTTGGTATGCAGCACTTTGCTAAGTGGGATTACAACTTTGTACCGTGTGTTACCACAACCATTCTGTTTGACAGTCGAGTGATTATATTTCCAACTAAATGAAGCTGGAATTATTTCTAAGGTCAATTTGAACTTCATTTGTAATTCAAGACGTTGAAAGGCATAGGAGAGGAAAAATAAAGGGTAGAAGCCAAAGGCTATGTAGACTTCCATAATGTATATAGACATATCTTAGAGATTTATAATAGGCTCAGACTTTGTATGTAGTGATTATTAATATTTTGTTATGAATACTGTCATATTGACGTGTGTAAAATGTTTCCGGAAAATGGGGGTTGTTTCTGTTCAGGCCTATGCCCAGTTGAAAAACTGTACATTATTCACGTTGAAAGCAGTAAAATTGATTCTTGTTGGAACGAGTTGGTCTTTTTCACAACTTTCATTGTGTTAAAATCAATACTGTTAAATATTTATTTATTACAAGTTTGTGGTGCATTTGATGCGAAAATAAGATAAAACATTTGGCAAGTATATGCAGACCAAATTTTCTTCATGTATAAACATTTCCAACAGAAAGCATAAACAATGAAAGAAAAACTTGTGAAACATTCAGCGATGATTTCATGGGACCAGCAGTTTCAGTGTTTCTGATGTAATTATATATCTGCTTGATTTGTGAAAATGCAGTTTTGACCTTGGCAAAGCTGTTGCTGGCATTTTTAAATTTAATCTGTGACAGAGTTCTGTCCTAAGTATTCAGACATGGACAGAAGTCGGGATTCTTGAAGAAATCATTGCTGAATGTTTTAGAGGAACAACCTATGCGCCACATCAGAACACAACATATTTACATGTGTAATTCGTTGGTGTGGTGAAGTGATGTCAGTTGCTATAGAGACCTTGTTGGTTGGTAAATTGTACTAAGCTTTCTTATGGCCCTGTCGCACTAATCTCATTCTCAAAACGTTCAAACCTGTCTTAATGTCTTGATGGAGCGGGCTAGGGATGAGCACTAACTTTGGCCAAAAGTGAGCCTCAAATAGCACCTCGTCTACTCTGTTCTTATTACGCAGAGTGTAAAACTATTCCCATTGAGGTTTTGTCCCATTTTCGAGCTTGTATTGAGAGCTACCTTGGTGTGACAGTGTGCCCTTTGAGAAAGCTGTATGTTAGCTCTGGCTGGTTGAACACTCGTCACAGTAGATAAGAATAGGTTTTTCTTCCGCAAGGTGCAGGAAATGTGAACATGCGTATTGGTCCATGAAATGAAAATGGACTGAATTTGAAATCTTGCATCTTTTGCTGGGTTAGTCTTTCTGAAACACCTTTGCACTTATATTTTCAAGTATATTTAAAATATGAAGTAACAGAATTACAATGAGTGTCAAGAATGAATGACAAAATGAATGATTAGTTTGGCATATTTGCATCGACTTTCAATTTACTTAGTTTGTATATTATGTTATTTGTAACATCTTCATTAAGTTATTATACTCACGTTCATATTCATTTTGGTGTATAGGTTGTTTGTAATTCTGGACTAGCCTTAAAGCTCATTAGTTTTATGTCACTGAGTTGAACTGCAAGGTGACTGGTCAGTTCTCAGAGTGAAACCCGAGACTACTCTGCACATTGCCCTCAGAATAATGTTGATTAAAGATATATTCATCAGTTATGCCTTGTAGTGGTTTTCTTTGAAAAATCTGATGGTGTTCATGTGGTTAGGGAGCACTCACATATTACGTCATCACTTGAGGAGGAGGGGGTTTGGAGAAGAGGACGATTTATGATGGGAGAGGGCAGAGTTGTGATGATGTCATTATGTGGTTCATTAGAATATCTCCATCACAGTACATATAGGGGAAACTGATTTGCTTTCTAGCAGAAGTAACTAATTCCGGTACCGGGACCTGTCGTTTCACGCTAATAAGATTTGTTGATAATTCACTAGGCTTGCCTTATAAATATGTACACAGACAAATCTCAAATCTCAAGTTTCGTTCCACGATTCAGTGGAGGCTCGCCACAAAGTAACGGAAGTCGATATTGTCTAACTTTAAAGTTAAAATATTACAAGAGCAATGCAGAGCGTTGGAATGCACCCACTACTGCACTGCAAATGGTTTGTTAGTATCATAAAAATGATCGTTGCGTGGCACAGAATATGTCGAACCCGTCCAAAATAGGGAAGACGTCTCTCTCTTACAAAACTATCTGCCAATAAAAATTCATAAAAATCCACTAGAGGAATCCAAAGATACAAAGGCAAGCGTAGAAACTAAAATTGCCACTAGGGGGACAGTGGACGTCAGCCATCCAAAACGTCCTAGGCAGCCATTGTCACAATAAGTAAACCTATAGCCATGGTCGCAAAAAAATACACAAGGGGACATCACAAATTTCAAGACCCGGCCGTCCGAAAATCTGCGTAAACCATGGTCTTCTCATCAGGCACACAACTAGGTATAATAGAAATGATCCTTTGAGCAGTTTGACGGATGCCAAAAATGGACTAAAAAAATAAGAGCAACGTGGAGCGTTGAAATGCGCCCACGAATGCATCACAAATGGTGTGCTTTTAGGGTTATTTATTTATATCATAAAAATGGCCACTAAATGGAGCAAAAATGTACAATCCATCCAAAAATGGGAACATGCCATATTTCATAAAAATCTGTCGAGGAACTTTAGAGAAACAAAGGAACACGGAACAAAATGAAATTGCCACTTATGGGCACAGCGTCCTTTCCATCAGCCTGAAAGTCGTCGACTGTTATTTTCATATAAATTCACTTAATAAATCTAATAAAGATCCTGCAGTGGATTTTGGAGATACAGCTACGGGCGCAAAAAACTACCACTAGGAGGTGCCACAGTAGTCAGTCGCCATCATCAAACATCCTCTTCACACTGAAAACATATACGCCAATTTTCAAAACCGTCCCTAGAATGATTTGGTTGATCGAGGGGTGTACGCCAAAAACGAGATTTGAAAACAACAATAATTGCCACCAGGTGGCGCAAAATACCCCGATTCCATCCAAAAACATGACAATAGCGTCATCTCGCCAATAGATGCCTATATTCAAAATTTTATGAAAATCTGTTGAGGACCTTGGAAGATACAGACTGGTAAACATAAAAACTAAAATTGCTACTAGGGGGCACACCAGTAGTCAGATCCGTCCGGAAGTATAGATACAGCCATGAGCGCAAAAAAAACAAAACTGCCATTAGGAGGCGCCACAGTAGTCGAACTAGTCGAAAAATTGACGTCAGCCGTCCACTTCATAATAAGAACATACATGCCAATTTTCACAATCATTCTTTGAGCGGTTTGATTGATAGAGGGGTGGACGCAAAAAAGACTCAAAAACAGTAAAAATGGCCACTAGGTGGTGCAAACTTCGTCAAATCTATCTGAAAACGGGAGAATAGCGTCATCTCACCAATAGGTGCCTATATACCAAATTTTATGAAAATCCATTCAGGACTTTTGAAGATACAGACTGAGGTAAACGTAAAAAAACTAAAATTGCCACTAGGGGGCAAACCGGTAGTCGGATCCATCTGAAAGTTTGCTCATGCCAGCCCATCCATATAAATATGTGGGCGCATAAAAATGGCCATTAGGTGATGCAGAATGTTGAATCTACCGAACAATGAAAAGGCATTCATTTGTTGTCTCCTTAACAGAAACCTATCTGTCAAATTTCACTAAAATCCACTGTCTCGTAACTCAAATAACAGACTCGGACAAACGTAAAAAATATGAATTGCCAACACGGCTAATTGAGTGCCAGACACAGTGTAAGCAGATTTTCGGAAGATGGCTTATGTAGTGGCTCAAAAGCATAATATCTATACTATATCTAACAACTTGACCATATGTGTAAAAGATATTAAAATGATGCAGATTTTGCCTCTCGTAATCAGATTCAAATCTTGGTCATCTTAGAAACCTATGCATCTGCTTTCAGTATTTCAAATCGTCAAAACTGGTCAATCTATTTCTTTGGCAAAAGCAATAAAAGAAAATTGCTGCCTTCGTGTTCAAAATCTCACAGTCTGGCTGGATTCGACTCGTGTGCGAGTTTTACTGTATTTATGAAAATTGCCATGTCCAAACGCCCAGCGTTTGCATAAAACTGTATAAATTTCCAACGAGTAAGGCAAATAAAGTCTAAGCAAAGAGAGCCAAGGCAAGTGGCTGCTACATATGAGCATTTCTTAAAACTTTTAAGGATTCACCAGAGACGTTATTTTTCATATTGGTGACCTGTTCCAATATGTTCTTCAAATATAAGTCTGTGACAATGATGCTTGGCCAGTCTTCAAATTGACTCCAATTCAATTCAGACACCTAGAAATTAAATATGTTAGTCACTGGTACAAGTTATACCATCCAAGTAAGGTTTATTGGACCAGTTAACACCTTTGGATATCCAGCACTTGGTGGAGACACTGTTGACAATAGATGGTGCAAAAAATAAACAGTCAACTGTTTCATTGTCAAACGCTTCACAATGAAAGATTGTCTGATTGATTCGATTTACTGGTCGTAATATACAAACCTATCCATCAAACTGGTGACCTTTGGAAACAACATCAAAATTACCAGCACACTCTCTTCCAATGTTCAGAAAATACTGCTCAAGTTTGTAATTGCCGAGTCACCCACAGAGGCACATCTATCACCTCTTCTTTTTGGACCTAGATTTTTTCCTGTTGTTATTGTTCCTATTCTTGTGTAATTTGCCAACGTTCACCCCTTGCCTTCGCTTGACCACCATGTGTTGCTGCACAAGCCCACCCAGCTGACCCTGCTCGGCCAACATGGTCAGAAAAGTACAGATGAACTCATCGTAGTTGTGGGTCCGGCGGCAGTCATCAATCTAAAAGAAGTATCATAATGGTGAAATTTTTCTACATTTAACAAAGGCATTTGACACTATCAACATAATAAACACATGTACTGGTTTTCAGTTAAAAGTTGTTGTGAACCCATCTCATGTCCAAAAAGTGACCTTTTCAAGTAGAAACTGAGAACCAACTAGTTCCTTAATCAGATCAGAAGTGATTTTTGGGTTCCAAGTTGGCTTGACCCTGCTGACCATGTTATGTCATAAATTAGGTCAAATCAAACTAGCCATCTTAAAACTAGAACCAATCAATTTGCGTTGGCAACTCTAACCACATCAACAATGGATGAACACTACTCGCTATACCGCCTAATTCGCACAGATAAGAAGCATGCTCCAAAACTAGGCTCACTACAATAGCTCCGCTAATTGACCAATAGGCATAGTTTTGTTCCACATTGCTCGAATGGCAATAGACAAAATATGTACATTCAACTGTCTCTTTTATAATCCCTACGTTTAGATTCGGAAGCGTAGGGTCGTTGCCATACGACGCGATGAAGAAAAATATTCCGGGTAAAATTGATAAATGTTTTCGAAAGTGTGATCACATTTTGTCACATCTGGGTTGCTGAGCATCATAGTAACAACCAGTGAATCTGGCCAGTCAGGCTGTGTTTCCATGACTACAGTTGAAACATGATGTATTACTTTCCAAAAAGGACAGGGCCCTCGATTTTGGGGCCAAATATCAGCCCTATACCCCTCTCAAAAACATTGAAAAACAACGCGAAATTCCCTCACGAGGCCTAAAAGTTCCCCTCAAGTGATTGAAAATTTCCCCTCAAGGTTCGAATCACTGGTAACCCACACAGGTGACAATTTGAAAGAGCACAAAATAAAAATATTAGTTTGGCTACTTAAGGCAGAGAAAATGANTACACTACCTTGTATTTCTTTCTCTTGGCATGCTCTTCCTCAACATGATGTTCACAAGATGAAATTTCTTCTTCCACATTCTTAAGAAGTTGCAGCAGATCCTGCCCACAATAAAAAAATGATGTCTGCTGAGTTCACATGCGCCATGCACTGTGTGTGGGTAACGTTAGTCAGCTTTGTGGATGGCTAAGCAATTTGTACTCAAGAGTGAAGTGGTTCACCATTTCTTAACATTCTCGTACAAAACTTAATGTGAACTACAGCACGTTTTGATTCGTTTTCACAAATGTAATTAATTTCCACTGGTGCTATATCAGCTGCAAGGACTTCTTTTTTTATATAGAATGCACCGAACATCTTCACAATCAAGCTGTTACTTTATCTTCTCATATACAAATGGATAACAAATTGAATTAATGCATTGCACAGGGCTTGGAATGGCCAATGACAAAAAACGCGGAAACTTTGAAACTTTTACGGCCCAAATCATGCCCCGATAACCAGCCTTGAAATGGTCAATGTTGAACCTTTCCCCGACAAAAATCGGGAGGACTAAAAAAAAAAAAGTTACCACCATCAGTAGCATGTGTCTGCGTCCTTTTAGCTCGCCCGTCCACTCCCAACCCACACATTTTTGGTTGCAGAGCGGTAGTATTTGTCGCCACGCTTAACAATAACAAGAGACGCCATTGAAAATCCCACCACGCTGTCCCAGATGCCCCGGCAATGTTGACAATTTACGTTCCTCCGAAACATAAAGAGCAACTTCTGCTTTTCGAGGTGAACGTCGTCTGCAACGCCGCGGTAAGAAAGGAATTTGCCGCGGAAATTTTATATCAAATCCGATTTTTTACGCGGAAATATTATAAAAAAAGCGGAAAGCACATTTGAAAAAAGCGGAAATCCGCGTTTCCGCGGAAAATTCCAAGCCCTGATTGCAGTTATATAAGCAGGTAGTCAACCACATTACATAACATTCAAATAAAACCATTACCTCTAACTAGTTTTCACACATCAAACTTCACCTACCTTGGGTGTAAAAGCAGCATGTTTGGCGCGAGGTTTGGGACTCTTTGAACCGGGCACATCTGGACATGACCTTTGACCTCCTTCCTCAACCTTAACCTGCACGGCCTGGGCGAGCTGCCCAGGACTATGCAACGCCAATGTGCTTGGGCGGATAACCGGAGAGCTCAGATTACTACCCATTTCCGATGCCGTGTCTGTACCGCTAGAATTTGGTCCCGATGTTGCGGCAACGAATTTTGTTTGAATTGACAATGGCCTGGTCACATCTGTCAGGGCCACAGTGCTTGGAATAATAGCTGAGTTTAACTCATCCTTAACAGTGATACATATCTTCACGCTAGCATCCGTTTTCAAATTGCTCTGCTCGAGTTTCGACAAATCAACACTAGGTGTAACTTCAGCAACCTTGCCTTGCGCATCACGATCATTTGCATAGAGGCTAGAATCTTGAAAGTTTGCCCCCCTCGTACCTTCAACTTCTATTTTGCTCGATTGAGACTGATCAGACACCGTAATATTATCGTCGATTTCAATAATTTCAACATCGCTGTCAACTTCTTCAGTATTGTCGACATCTTCAGGTCTGGCAGAGGTGACAGTGTCGGATGGTATCTCGAGTATGGGGCTTTTGGCATAGTTGTGACTATCCAAGGCATAGGCCGCATGGACAACAGGACTTTGAGTTGATGACCTATGTGTAAGGGAGATGACTATAACAATGACGGCAGCAATGACGAAATAAAGGTGGTCATAATAAGAATAATAAGAGTAACAAGAATAACAATTAATAATAATAACAAAAATAGCTATTGATACATGGAAATCATAACAACAACAAAACAATTTTATACAGCTTAAAATTTTAAAACAGTGCTAAAGCAGCAATAAAATAAATTACAATAGATAATTCTAAAATATGAAACAATACAATACCTATTATCGTGTGAATAAAAACGGAGCACAGTACAAGAAAGCATTGATGTACTCGTGACATCACATAATCCAAATCCTCCATGTTGTTTCAGAAATTAAATTGCTGAAAACTAAAAAAGTTAGGCCATGTTGGACTTCAGTTCACATGCCTAGCAGTAGAAAATATCCCCCTTAACACAGCTACTCACTGAAGATTACAAACCTGTCTAAAGATCCACTGGTGGTACTACGAGGAGAAGAAACAGACTGTGCCGGGGGCGGAGTCTGGGGTCTTGAAGGTGTGGTTGTCTCAGCAGGGGATTGGCCAGTGGCCATGGCAACCTTGGTCTTCTGGCGTGTCTTGGGCGGAGACAGCACAGGCTTTGATTGACTGGTTTTGGTCAGTGTGGTTTTTGTAGATGTTATCACATCTGTATCTGCCGCTGAAGTGTCTGGTACATCAACCATCTACAAAGGTAACATGGTCTAAGGTGTTATTTCATCAAGCAACTTACTGAATGTTTTGAATCCACAAAGTTATTAAGTTTATCTTTTCTGAATCCTTGAGGACTAAAAATCTTTATTCATGCCTTCAACGGACATTTTGATGAAAACTGTCATTTTTATTTAGAACATAAATTTCTAAAAAAGTGGAGAACATCTGTGTTTAAACTAAATATTCATATTTTTTGATTTACCCTCAAATAGCAGAGATATCACCCACCAAAGTCAACATCCCAAGTCTTCATTTTTGATGTCCGTTATCTCCATTGTTCGAGGAAAAATAAAAAGTAATGTGCAAAATATCACGTGAATCGGCTCACACACTATAAGAGCAATCGATGTTCAATTCTGTCAAAGGCGTTAGAATTCAAAAATGGTGCATAAAGATTTGCAATGTAATTGAAATCACTTGAAGCCATCCTAAACAACTGACATATTTGGCGCACAAACAATGTATTGAAAGATTTGTTCAGCGAAGCAATGAAAAATAAAATTAACAATATATGATTTTTACCACATGCGAATATTGCATTTTTGAAAATAAATCTGCTTAGGTTGACGATTACCTCACGGTGACATCAGGAAATTTGATGATTTCCGTTTTGTAACACTTTTCTGGTAAAAATGTCCATCTTAACTCCATCACTAACACTATCGGTACTACCCAGAGTTGTGGTATTTTAGCAGGCTTGTAAACACACACATTATCAGCCTAAACATGTTGTTATTTGAAATGGCAATTATCTTTTCAAATGGTTTTTGAAAATACAAATTTCTCCCGTTCAGTCTTACAAAGTCAGTGAAAATTCCACTCAAAAACTGGTTAGAAATTGGCTAAGATTACTGTCTAATAGAAGGTGATTGAAAGAATTTTTGGAGCAGAACTTTTACTTTTTACAAGAAGTTTCCTCGTAGGCTTACCTTATCATCAAGAAGCTGAAATGGAAAATAACAAAACAATTATTGAAGCTTTTACAGGTGACCTCAGTAAACAGTCTTATCTTTCTTCAACTTCAGCGACTAGACATACATAAAATTAAGTAGGTAATTCTTTTTCACAGAGTGCCTAGTATTCAAACAAAATTGATATTAAATAAGGTCACCTGTTGCTCTAAAATGACTAGTGCCTTGCAAAGACACGAATCGATTTCTCCTTCAAAGAGATCTTATTTTAACACAAAGGAATAAAGTGCAGACAGTTTTGAGGACTCCACACTGAGATGTAGTTAGAAAACATATCAACTGACACGTATCACAAATTTGTAAAGAACAAGAATTAAGCAACAAGAGAATGGATTCATATTTATTAGCAAGTCACAATTTGTCACATCTAAAAATTGTCAAAATGTCAGACAGAAGTTCCAATTGTCACAGAGCTTTATGGTGCCTTTTGCATGTATAAGTCACATCAACTTTTGCCAAACACGCTGGGACACACTAAGTGTCAGTGGTAATGCCGATTTCATAAATTTACAATTTGTGAAAAAAGAACCACCACTTGATGCAGCATAAAATAACTGTAAACCCAACAAAACACCACTTGGTTCACATTTAAGTATAAAAAACTCTTGAAATGTCACGGAATTTCAGACACGAAAGTTTTGCCATGTAGAATGTCAACATGTCACATGGAGTCCATTCTCCACAACCATCGAGAAAATACTTTTATGACGCAGGTAAGAGTACAAATTATCACAATTTACTCTCCCACCAAACACAAAAACGAACGCTTGACAATATACAGGGTGTTTCAAACAGATACCTTCTGTAAAGTTTCCAGAACAATTTGCCGATTTGTCTTCAGTGTTTTCAACTTCTGGTTATAAATCAGCCGGCGGTCTGGAACCACTGCCATTAAATTGAAGCGGATATCGTATTCACTGAAAGTACAAGTTTTTGTAATCACACCTCAAAAATACATTATAGTATTTATTGAGGAAGAAAAGTTTCAGCATTTCATTTGTATCTGACTGTATAACTAGAACTCATTTAAGTGCTCGACACACTTAGACTTTTACAAAAAATTCTCTCACAGCACATCAACCATGGTTACTGTCATTAAGGTTGGTTAATTACAATGTATATCAGGGATCAGGCAATAGATTCTGTTTCTAAAAACTAGTGAGATTTTAAGTATTAACATCATATACGCTGATAATTCAATACTCTAAATAGCTTTCCAATCCCCAGTACAAAATTAAGGTTTCCTGAGGCCCCGAAGAGGCCCTAGAAATACGAGGTCCCCTGGTGGTAACAATTTATCCTCCCAGCTGCCACAAATTTCTCGAAATAACGAACTGTTAGTTCTATGCAAAACCGAAGTCGAGACCAACTACCAAGCCGTAAGTGGCCTCAATCAAAAATTTTAATTCTTCGATAAGTTTCAACAAAATCACAAAATAGTCACCATTGATAAGAGTGCCACTTACCTTCCCGTGGACATTCCCAGTCGCTCGGTAATAACATGGTGAAACTTGTCTGTCCAGTCTTCATTGGAAGACCACGGTCCTGGGTGATAGAACATAAAAAATAATAAACTATCAACCTACCAAGTGTCCATACAAACCCTGATATTAAAGCTATGAACTAAATAGGTGAAGAAATACACTACACCCATTCATTGGATATACATGTACCTACCACTAATAGGGTCATTTTTAGTGAAATATCTCAGAGGAACATTTCCCTACAAAAATATGGCAGGGTCCTAATTTGCCTATGACTCATTCTTCACTACCATAGGACCTCAGAAAAATTGTTAGCTGCAGCATTTCCAAGTATGGGTCTTCACTACAAGTTCAATAAAGCTTGGGTTCGAAATTCTCATTTTCTTATCTTTACCATTAGGCAGCTCTACAGAACAAACCATGTCCTACTTGTCAATTTCCTAACGGCAGCTATACATCTACGATCTGTACAAGATGGGAACATTTGAATTGGACCACTTGCCGCCATAAAACTTATTCTTTATTCAGATTAGAAACGATTTCCCCGTGTACAAATTAACTGACAGCTAATCCTCAAGACCATAGTCTGTGTATAAACTGACACGCCATAACAAGATGACTTGTATAGCCTCATCTCAAGCCATAACGAACTATTACTTGTTTGAAGCCCTGATATCAACTCTAATATCAGTGCACGAATGTTTGAGACCAATTTCATAGTGGTGAGTGGTGGAACTTGGTTTTAAAGCCGCTTCAATGTTTATCGCATAAAATCCCACCTCTCCGCCACATGGAGCGAAGATTTACTACTAACCATGGTCAATAGGGTACGGCTTCAGCCCATCCAATTCAAAAAGTCGTCCATTCAGAGGCACGTAGCTGGCAAAGTGAAAAGCCTCCATGGTGCGCCCGGGGATGCCCTGGGACTTCTGATCAGGTAGCAGACCTGTCTCAGGACGCGCATGACTATTATGAGCTCTAGCTAGCTGAGGCATATTACTGATGGTCAAACCTTTATCCTGTGAGGGGAAGAGCAGAGAGCCATATAGATCAAGGACAACTACATACGACGAACTAAAAAATAGATACTTACATTAACCATTTTATGCCTTAAGAGAAAGATACAGATCAAAGCTATCTAACTTTTACAAGATGAAGTAAAAATAAATTAGACTCTCTTACACAGTCATTTATTTGCCTTGCAAGTAAAGCCATCATTAAAATGGAAGAAGCCCAACCAACCTAGGATTACGGACAATACCCTACATACAGGTGAAGTGGGAATTTATTTAAAGTGTTAAAGACACATTTCTGGTAACGCATCAATGACGTCACCATGAATTACCATTTACGACACAAGAGAAAGGTAAATAACCACCGATTAAATGAACACAGAATGCGGACGATTCAACGAATCACACACAAACCTCTGGACTCATGTTTTTGGAGAAATCTTTCAGTTTGGTCAATGTTTCTCCAAGTTTGATGTTTTCACAGTTGAGCAGGACACTCAGCAAAGAGTGCGTGGCACACGAGTTCGGCACAATCTAAAACAACGTGGCACGATATTGAAATTACGTTCAATTTGAAAATATAGCACAGGTCATCAATTATATCACACAAATCGCTAATTCACCCATTTGTTGCCATGGATATGGTTTCCATGACAGCCATACCTGTTGTGCAAAGAACATGTTGTTGAGAATCTTTTCGTCTGTCACAAACAGGTCCTCCACCTGAGTGAGTTTCCGTCGCGACCGACGCTCTTCAATCCACTTGAAGAGGAAAATGAACCCATACACAGGCCTGTAGAACAAGAGGCTTATTAGCATTTTCACCAAAACAACATTTATCAGTTTTATAACAGAAAAACACATTCTTGTGATTATTGTTAGCTTTGACCAGAGCAATAAAATGGAAAAATACACTGTTTTTGAGGTTTCATTACAAATCGGTAATTCTCGCCAATGCTTGCCAGCAGGGCTTGAAATAACCAATGACAAAAAAGAGAAAAATTTGCAAGTGATGTATCATTGCACAAATAGACTTGTGTAATAGAAATATTTTTTGTTGTATAACTGAAATAAACGTTTTTCCATGGATAAAGTCAAAATAATGATAACAAAGAGAAGCAAAAAGGAGAAAACTGGAAATCAAACAAGAGGGAATCAAAAACAAAAGAAGAAAATTCCAAGCCTAGCTACCAGATATTTGCTGAAATTATGTCCTGTGGCTTTTAGTTACTCTGTCATTTTTCGAATGGATTTAGGTCTGCCAGCAGAGCATGAGATTGTGACTCCCGGGGCTGTGACCCTGGGGGGCTGTAGTACGGTTCGATTTCAAGCTGGGATTGATCTCAGAAAACCCCTTTTCTTGTTGATAACATCCCTTTAAGTGTTGGGGTTAGTAATCCTATTATATGACTCGCATTATTGATTTAAAGACCAATTAGTTTGTATTTAGGCACTTCATTACAACAGTGTCGTGTTATGTAAGGCTGACTCCTACTGGAAATAATTAAGTAATATTAAGCACTAAATAATTAATGGACAATTTTGAAATAAGATTAGAAAGATTGAAGTGGTTTATTAAGCCATAAATAACATCAACAACAACAACATTAGCATGGAAACCAAAAACTATTAACTTGGCTTATCTTATGGTTCTATTTTTTGTGAGAATCACAAAATTAAATGTATTACATCTACTAAATATTCTACACTCACTGTAGTGTGCGTTGTCCAAAGGCAATGATCATATTACCGACACAACGCTAAGTTTATTGGCCAATCAAAATTGAACAATGAATAGAAAGAAAAACTGTCATCAACTCTAGTAATAGTTCTTTGTCGTTACACGAATGTCTTTTACCAAAATGTCCACCCGGAAAACTAAGATCGTGACAATACTAACTCCATATTCCGTTTGTGCTTCAAAGAAAGATGAAAGATCTCTAGATGTTACATCATTCATATGGATTGGGGAAGTGTCTTCACTTTAAAGCCATTATAAACACAGCTCTGGTGTTAAAAACATTGATTTTCTTCAAAGGTATGTTTGCACTTCCAAAGCAATGTTGTGGCTTTGATATACTTTGTTTGAATTCAAAATGACATCAAAAATCGCTTGGAACTCCTCAACCAGTCACAATAACGACTGAATCTAACACGCACATGTTGTAACAAGCAACTGGTATGAAGCTACAACAATCTGTGAATCATGAAGACCAGAAATCTCTTCTGAGATGATTTAACAATAAGTGGCTTAAATCAAAAGTTGGTATTTATCACAAACTTGTGGCTTTATTGTTCCTTTAACTGTTGAAAATTTAAAGCTAGAGGATCATAAAATATCAATCTCGAAGCACTTATCAATGAAAAATACAACCATGACCAAGAAAAGAGTGATCTTATTTCTTAAGTTTCATTTTGCACAACTTACATAATTCAATGGTATAGCAAAGCTTCACATACAGGAATGGTGCAACGGCCTATATATGTACATGTATAGCAACCCTTACACAAACATCGCTAACTCACCCTTCAATTTTCTTCTGCAAATCATATATCTCCTCCACTTGAACACCTTCAACTCCTGCAAGATAAAAAATTCTTCATAATTTTTCAGAAAAGTAATCGGCCTTTGAAAAATGGAAAAATAATAAGTGCTGCAATTGTTTTTGTGTGAAATAAGTGAAGAATTACTATAACCTGTAGTCTCATTTTATGTGTTATGCGAAAAAGCTTATTGGGCAAAACAAGCATTGTTAGCTCTGGTCTGTACTCTGATTCATTTCGAGACCTGCACTTACAGAATAAAAATAAAAAACACCACCCGCATCAATTCCAGGCATGCAAGGTTTGAAACACCAGGAGAGAGTAAAAAATCCCAAGTCATTTCGGCTAGTCTCAGGTGGATTTTCTTTTTTGAAGAAGTGAGCAACTAAAAAATACAGCTCCATCGAATCAATCAATTTTCAAAACAAGCATAAACCACAACGGTACCATGCTCATATCTCGCAACTCTTCTAAGACATCGAGAAATTGAGAATGCTTAAATATTCAGCAGAAAGTGGCATTTCATGCTATAAATGAACACTCAAATGATCCTATTAGTTATGGTTCAAAAAGTAGCTTATAACAATCAACATACCAAAGTCTTCAACCAGGAGAGTGAACAAGCCTGAAACATACACAAATGAGAAGATATAGTCACTGAACCTTGACACCACACCTTCACTAAAACATGACTATCCTGTCATGAATCAACATTATGGTTATGTAGGACCTTATGGACAACTCACTGTATTTAGCAAAATAACTAAAGAGCTGCAGATTTTAACTCGTTAAAAGTACCGTAAACTCGCGGGTCAACGCCCACTCCTGCATAATCGCCCATCCCCGACTTTTGGCCAATTGTTCATTTTAAGCGCCCACTGCTTAGGTAATCGCCCACCCACCTGCCAAAGGCTTTCCCACTTTAAGCGCTCAGTGCCCGGTTACATGAAACAGTCTCAAATAGGTACTCAATGAAGTTCCCTAAATCTACTGCGTAATTTTGGACTTGTGTGAAAACATCAACTGACCTTTCTTGTATTGTTTTAGTTTCATTACTACCGTAACTCAACTTTTGACTTTGATGCAAATCGAGAGTGAACTCCACTTTAAAGTTATCAAACAGGTTTCAGCTTCTTTCTTACTACTGTGAGCCAAGCTCAGCACAGACAATTAGCCAGCCAGTCTTGAAACCAAAGTTATTCCGCTTGGAATCGAATGATATCACATGTAGTCTATGGAGGTATGAAATGTCATAAGGAACGATAATTTGTCTTATTAAGAACTCAAACACGAAACAAAACCAAGATAGCTTTTGAAAGGAGCTTCAAGAGAATGAAAGTAAATACACATTAATATTGATTTAAACACATTTTCAATCTCATTCAATTATACGTGGATGATAGTTTACGTATTTTACCCATTTTAAATCACATAGTAATTATATTGCACGTCGAACGTCATTAAAGTATGAATTTATCAGTGTTTACATGATTCGGACTGCGCCTCTAAATTAGTGTTGCTTATTCGCCGCTTGGGGTGCTATGTTTTCAACCGATAAACATTGTGGCGAATGGCAAGATGGCGGAGTGAACTCTCCTATTCTATGTACACTCTTTGGTCTGACCAAATCTAAATAATTAGGGCTTATTGCATTTTTATTGTGACAGTACAGTGAAGACAACTTAATATCATAGAGGATAATAAAATATCCTGTTACTGTCCTGAAATGTCAAAAATGCATCAAACCCATTAATCCTATGTAAAATACCGGACACGATTTATTGTCATATTCCGAGATACTGTAATTACAAAACCGATTCGCACCTGCTTGGTAGCATACCTACCTTCGCTTTTCTATCTAAAAACAACTTAATTCATTAGCCTTATCAGAAGGCGGCATCGTGGGTAATAATGAATCACTTCCTGTTTATCTGCCTTACTGGGGGAGATTCTATACTTAGTATTGATCACATTATAAGTGGTTATAATTACCACCAAGCAGGAACCCTCTTAATGGGATATTCTGCTTATTATCACAATTTACATGAAAACTGAGGGTATTGACATCAAGAAGGCTTTAGTGTATTAGTATTATACAAAGACTACATAATAAATTTCAGCCTAAGCTCAGGTAGTCAGTACATCAGCTCCGACTCCAAATAGATCGTTTGAGATTCATGGTTGGTGTTGTGACGGGACGTTCGTAACTTTACGCTTGTTGTTATTTTTATTTACTTGCAAATGTTCAGTTATTTTTATGCTAATGTCTTTGTTGCGTCTCAGTGCGCCTTTGTTACGTGGGCGCGACTGTATGTGTCGGGCACTTCGCTAGAGACAGGCTTAGGAGAAGGGTGTTTCCTTCCTTTGCCTACATGAAATTGATCGTTATCGTGTGTAACTGAACTGAAGGTATGCCTGATGAGGTGAAATACACATTTTTGATGCTCAGTGGAGACTAGCTCTGTTACAGTGTTCTTACTAATGCCCACAAAAAGATTGAAAGAGGCAAGTATGGACAATCTGTGTGATTCAGTAGTAAGAGATATCCAGCAGATATGCCATGCTTTGGGAAAGTAGACTTTGACCGATAGGCAAAGAAAGTGGACAGATGTACATATTCATCAGTCGGAATTTACAGGTTCAATTGTTGGCGTTCCAAATTGTGAGCTAGACAAGTTACTCGTGATATGAAGTGTAGGACAACATGTCGAGCTCGTAGATTTCCATAAATCTGCATTGTGGGACACACACACATCAGTTTCAGCTCTTTGCGCCCACGGTCAGCTTCATTTCGCCCGGTCTTCACTCCCTACCCTTGGGTAGAATGTTGTTTATATAAAGCTTTATGTTGATCTGGGTAAAATGTTTAGTGAAATGAAGAATGACACACAAGTGATGTGCCCTCTTCTAACGGCTCTCTATTCGCAAATTCATATTCAATTCCAAAAACGAGATTTGTTTCACTTTATTGAATTTTGAAGTACTTAATTACAGTAAATTGAAATCTGAGCAAATCTGACCTCAGATACCGATATTAGTAAATGATGTCCTAACAAAACAAAAAAAGAAGTGAATGATGCATAGACATTTCATGAGCGTATTCTTTCAAAGTTGATGACAAACTTGTAGTTCTATTTGTTATGCCCAAAACTAGGAGTGTGACGTAAATAATAGACATAAAACAGGTTGTGTTTCTTGTTAATCGCTGTGTAATGGACATGGCAGGGGTCATTTGAATGCCGGGGTTACAAAAAACAACCGGTGGTCAGGCACTCTACAATTTGGTATCAACCTAGATTTCTCTGGCATGTGAGCCAAGCATCCGAAAATTCTGCAACGAGACAACTGCCTAATAGCAAGTGAATTAGAGAGGCTTTGTAACGCTGTGTCACTGTAAGAGTAGTGCATCTCCATCTCGTGGATCTGACCATTGTTGGGTGGCAAAGTACTAAAATCCATCTGAGTGTACTGAGATTCGAATCGGGTACGGCGTGTGAGCCAAGCTACCAAACCAAGAAGCAATTGCAAAATGGCAAGCGAGAACCATACATTCAAATCAAACCTGTAAACTTTGTTGCAAAAGAACTGCAAATGGAGTTCCAAAGTATACTGCAGTACTAGGCATGTGAGATTTGTTTTTTTAATAAAATAAAACTCCTGCACTTACTCAGAAACCAGTGCTACTCATAAGTGCTGCCTTTGCTCGCAGATTATGCAAGCAATGGTTTTCAAAGAAATTTGCAATGTTCTACGTTCACAGTTATTTAAAAACCTAGATTATAACATAATCATCATCTCTTCTGTTCATAAAATTAAGACGCAGAACAGAACAGATGTGAATCTTCACAATCCAATATTAAAGAAATTTGTCATTAAAAGGATATTCCCAAGCCAAAAATTCCATCTGTTTCTGTTTCCGCCACAAGGAACCCTCCAATTTTACTCTTGTAACTGTTTCCAAATGGCAAAGAAATAAAAATCAGATCAGGAGGTAAGCTTTAGGCATCTTTCTCAAACCAAGACTAACTTTAGAGCAAAGGTACTGTTGATAAAATGGCCCATGTGGGAAAGACATTTGTGTAGAACATGCTGACATTTCCGCATATACTGCAGATTACTTTCAAAACCCGGCTTTGTCTGTTCCATAGCACCTGGTGGCACTACTGTATTTTGGTTCACATAGGCCTTGCAGGTACCAAAGTCAAAGTTTATTTGCAAAATATAGGCAAAGTTGTGTTTTAAGGGGTAACTACCTCCTCTCGAATGTCTGCAATAGATCTATTTACAAATGTGTCTTGGTGCAGGTGAGAATCATGGTTGAGAAAAGCCGCCAACAGTTAACCTACTGGCCTACATTTTACTTGTATGCCACTTGGAAACAAGAGTAGTCATCCAGTGTTCCGTTCTTTGGATCAGAAACAGAAGGAGTCACTCCCAGTGTAGCTTTCTACATTGTTATGCATTTTCATATTGAAGTAACCCTGATCACCTGTCTTATACATGTACCTTAGTTATATGCTTTTCTAACCCTCCCTGCGGTTTCCCTTGTATCAATAGTATCTGTGTTTAATTCTTTGTAAAATATACATTTAATTTACAACTTTTAACTTTTAATTAACTTGCATTGTATCCTATTCCACTGTACATGTATTATTTCTGTTGTTATTTATGTTGTTCTTCTTGATTGTTAATATCTATTCAATTTATTGTTTTTCGGTGGTCAGTTATTAGCGGCCCGTGCCTTTGCTGGCCACCCAGTCATATAACAATGTATGTTTTTATATGATTTAAAAATATTTAACTTTCTCTCCCTCCCTCCCTCGCTCCCTCTCAACAACAGATTTCTTGAATTTGAGACTGTCAATTCTCACGGAGGACATGTGAAAGAACAGAACATTATTAGCTAACAATCCAGGAATGTTTTTGAAACAACTGAGAAGGTAGAACACTAAACTAATTTCTTTGAAATGCCATTGCTCACAAAACCATGTGAAAATTAAGACAGCACATGTGAGTAGCACAGGTTTTGAGAGTGCTGCAGCCAAGGGAGCTTATTTCCTTCTTTTAAACAGTTAAAGTATAATTAAAGAAAGGAGTAACTAGTAGTGTGTGTTACATAGATAGAAGTGACGTAAGTCTAGCCACTAGGTGGCACACATGATGTGCTGCATGACCCTCGATCGGTGTCATTCATTGTCTGTATTGAAGGTCAAGCAGCAGCAAATCACAGTCATAAACACGCACCTCATGCAGATGTGGAGAGACAGAACCTCGCCTCTTTGTTGTGGCATATGCAGTGCTACCTGCTTTACGGATCTGGGGCCCATTCCAACAAAATTGACTTAGCTAAGACAAATCTTAAATTTCAGTAAATTTTAAAATATAAGTTAAATTTGTCTCAAGAAAAGAGATCTTAAGTTTGACTTTTAAAAGTGTTTGACATAAATTTTGTCTTAATTTTGACTAACCGAATGAGCAAGTTTCAAAGTTTGGAAGCTAAGACAAATCTTAAACTTAAGTCAAAAATGAACTTAAGTCCGTTTCTTGGAACAGGCCCATGGTTTACTACAGATTGAAATAAGCTCTCAAGACTGCACCTGGCCCTCGCCTGAGAACTTCATGTTATGAATGTTGGTTAGTGTGGTCTCGTCTTTCGTGTTGTCTCGTGTGTTTGTGTTCGTCCGTGGGTTTCCGTCAGTGGCCGGATGTTGTAAGTTCTAGTATTGTCACGTGACTGGGGAATCATGAGGGCTCTCTCTTCGTGTGGCCCTGCTGCACGCAGGACGTCTGCGTCAGTGAATCTTCATCTCAAGCGAGTATTCAAGCTTTCATATGAGTAAATGTAAGCTGCACAAGAACCTGTGTATTAAATCACAACAGTCACACACTGTCATTGTGATACAGTGTTGTGGCAGTGCACCACTCAGTCTAGTCTGCACTTCAGTCTTCACTTCACTCTTCAGTTCACTTGCACTTGACTGACTTGCAGTCTCGAAGTTTGCAAAAATGGGCAGAAAGTTTAAAAATTGAGGATAAATACCTGGGTCACTCTCAAGTTCCAGCCAGTCTTTGTTCATGTTTCAGATAGCATCATACCACAGTTTCATGTACACCCAAACGGGGCCAATTATCCCTTTGTCCGAGTGAACAGTATCGCCTTCGTTGTCTTTGACTTCGATGCCTTTCCCCAACTTCCGTTTATCGCGTTGCGCTACCTGGTGTAGAAAACGTTTCAGTTGAAAGGTCAAAGTTCAAAGTGAAGTTGAAGTTGGATTGGTCTGGGCTATCGAACGACATATAGCCTGAGCTAGAGCGTCTGCAAGCGGCATATGATCAAACGATTGCCGATCCAGTGAATCGCTGACAGATTTACTGACTTGTCTTGCAGTACTGTTAAATGTAAGTAGACCAACATCATCAATAGTTATATCTTTTAGGGCAGCGAAATACGGAGCAAGTATCATCCTAGCCAGTCAGCTAGCTGTACGACTGTCAGCTCTCAATGTGGAGAATTTCTCGCCTTACACTGGTCACGTCCGCTCTGATTCCCTAAGCCCCAGACAACTCATGGAGCCTATTCAGTTCCCCTTTGTATTGATTGAGATCTGAGCTAACTAAAGACTAAAAAGTTAATTTGCGTTGATCTTGACAAAGGCCACTTTAGTCCCAAAGGAACGCTGGTTTTAAATTTGTTTATAGGCCTACTGTTTTCATTACTCTAGTCTAATGCTCCTGTCTACTTGTTTTTTTCTCACGGGTTGCTATCATTTTATTTTGTGTTTAAACGAAGTATCAAAACAACTTAGAAGTCAGTTAATGAACCCATCCCTGAATTTCACAGCTATACCAAACATGTCACTCAGCAAACAAAACTACACGTGCCATTAGTTCAAGTTCAATTTTTATTAGGACTCAAATCATAAAATATATATACAGAAGTGCAAATATGGTAATAGCCAAACTGAAAATTTGGAACCTCTGGACAATCTTGGTTGCATGAGTAAGTACATAACTATTCTAGCTTTTAAGTTGCTCAGTCACATAAGGTAGAATTGTCATGAGGACTTGACAGGGACCTCAGGGGTCTCACACTCCACTGATTTATCCACATTATTTTGAAAACACTTTGCCCAGTCACACATTGTGTGTCATAAAAGAGAAAAGCATACCTGCAGCTGACGCAGCAAGTAGAACCATTCTCGTTAATCACATTGGTGTAGACACACAGTTGAACTGTGGTTTTCTGTTGACCTCAGACCGTCCAGAGTTGCACCATATGTACCAACTCTGGACCGTCTCTCACGACAATTTAGCGTTATGTAAAAAATGAAACCTGGCAGCCACTATGACTTGTCCACCCACCAACCTCATCCACTGCTTGCACTCTAAGCTCTAGTTGATTACAAAGCTAGCCATCTTAGTTGTCTTCACAGGTGATCCATTACAACTACAAGCTAACTATCGAAACGCATTCCCGCGAATAGCAGTTTTCCGGTTAGTGTACTACTCGGCTCCTGGAGTAAAAGTAGTTCGGCATGCACTGAGCTATAAGCGATGTTTCAAAAGTTATTGACATCTATAATTTAGTCACTGTGTGTTGTTTATAGATGTTTTATTGTAGCTTAGTTGTATATTAAAAGAATAATCCACGTGATATTGTTTCTGATAAACGTTTGCAAATCACCGAGTATATCAATACGCATAGTCGAGTCTTCAATCGCACCCAATGCTTATAGTTTTTAGCTTAATAGTTTATCAATTTTTAAAAATCGTTAACCAAACTTGGTTGTTTTTTCCATCTGAATACAGCTATGGTATTTGTTTTTAACGAAAACTGTTGGTTAATGCATTTTGAAAATTTGCCTGTATATACAGGCAGAGATGTTTACTGTAGTTTATGGTCAGGTAATTACACTTAATTTGGTCTTGCTCTCACAATGCGGTCATCGCAATTGAGTCTGACTCTGGCACCACGCTCTCTTAGTAATCCCAGTAAAAGCCGCTCAGAAGGACAAGCGGTGAAAAGTCGCGCATATCTTTAAAAATGCGAGACTTTTGTGTAAGCGTATTATTCATGGCATGGAGTACAAACTTGAAAGTAAAGATGTATTCCCTTATTGGGGTACAGCTTGTTGGGGTTGGAGTTGGAGTTGGTAAGTACTGGCCAGGCATAGGTAAGCAGTTGCACTGCCTGTGCTGTTGTGTGGTATGACCCAACTATAGTTGGAGGGCCAGCTCTCTTTTATTCGGTAATTGCTTCAATAAGATTGTATCTATAGACTGACTGGGCTTTGTTGTTAAAAATAAAAGTTAAGTTATAACATATTTGAACATAAACCAATAGCATTTCTGAATTCCTTGTCAAATGCTGATCATGTTTAGTTTTTGGAATCGACAAAATCGCCCAACTACAACCGAATTTACGACAATCTACTCTGTCCAAACGTACCAAGTTCGCTCTGGCCTGACCTGTGTTCACAGGTGGTCTGCAATAAGCCTGGTAGATAATACTGCCAAGCACAGTCTTTTGCCTGGTATGACAACAGGCAGGCCAATTATCTATAAGGCTTATTACAGACTACGTGTGAACACAGCCAAACCCAGAGCAAATTAGCATATGTTCGGAAAGAATAGGTTATCGTAACTTCGGTAGTAGTTGAGTGATTTTGGCGATTCAAAAACTAAACGTGATCAGAATTTGACGAGGAATTCAGAAATGCTATTGGTTTATGTTCAAATATCTTATAACTTATTTTTAGCAGCATAGCCCAGTCAGGCTAGGTACCATCTCATTGGATATTAGAGCAATTATCTAACAAAAGAGGGCTGGTCCTCCAACCATAAACACCAGAATGGAGTTAATCAGTCGTGTAAGACAATTGGCTCTCGGGGGTCATCTTCCCAACTTGTTGTTGGACTATAGATTCGAACAATGATTAGTAAACCCATTAAACTGGGTTTAATCTGAATTTGTAGAATTCTTTTCATGTATCTCAGCAAATGGTCTCCTATCTGGGCGACCAGTTGATACTTGTTATGGATTCTTCCACCAGTCGAGCAAAAATTTTGTGATCTGTGAGTATGTACAACGGATCAATATGTTTTATGGCCTCAGTCATTTCCAGTACGGGATATAAAGATGGGTAGCGTCATCAAAGTAGGTCTGCGAGTGATGCACATTAATTTTCTACTTCATTAAAATAGGAGTATGTGGATAGTACGCTTTTGCCAGAAAATATTAGCGTAGTGTGAAAGTGCATGTTGCCATAAGACATTAACGATTTCATTTTTCCTTTGTAGACCACACCACCAGATGTCAGGTGCAATCTCTCACCCATATTTCCCAAGGGACTTGGTCCTGCCAAACTACGTTCCCAATGACTTAACAGTGACCCAGATACTCGGGGTGTTCTTCGGTGCCGTTGGTGCAGCCATGGTGCTTACGTGGATGTATGCCGCCAGTCTAGGATTCTGCGTTGGCCGTAGACTTGTTTTGTGTTGGTTCATGATGTGTGGACTGATCCATACATTCCTAGAGGGGTACTTTGGCCTTTTCCACGCTAACATGCCTCAAGACATGTCTTTCCTTGCACAAGTCTGTGAGTATAATGCACACTATTCATAGTTACCATGCTCCTCCCAGTTAACGACCATGTCAGGTGAATTACAATTAAGGTCTATATTAGGCGGCCACTTTTGGTGAAAAATGAAGGTTGTCATATAACTATAAAAGCTGGGTTAATTTAAAGTACCATCATTCCAGATTTGTAATCTAAAATATTTTTGCACAAGAACCACCGAATAAAATTTTATGGCCTGATGCATCACAATTGTATAAAAAGGTACGTGCACTACAGCTTGTTGCTACAACCCAATTCTATCGTTGTTCATTCACCATGTGTATTCATAGAGAGCAAATAAAAAGTAGAGCATTCATTTGCATATCTGTCACTCTTTGGAAATAGGCACGTGTTAAAATACAGGGATACGTACACCACACAAATGCTAGTATTTCACTCAAAACAAAAGTATTTGTTATAAACAACCTATTAACCTAACATTTTTAAGGGATTAAACTGCCTGTGACCAACGTTGCTCATTCACCAAGTAATATTTTAGTTTCATGATACTTGTAAACATCAGGGTACATACATTACAAAAAGGGGTACGAACACTACATCATAATTTTTGCATGGTTGGAAAAAATTATACTGAATGGCCATTTATTATTCTTTGATGATAATAAGCACCATGTTTTTATTTAAAAAGCAATAATTTCATTTGCAATCACCATCTGTGTTACTGAGTTGCACTTGGAGGTTCGTACACTACATTTTGTTAACCTTTTGGCCCTTTTTCTACATGTATAGAACCCAATTAATATCCAAACTTTTGGTTTGTTTAGATGCTGAATAATTTGCTGTGTTGTCTAGGCTAACATATATTCTGCAGTTCTTTTTATTATAGAGTGTCAACTTTTCTTTTTAAGTTTTTTTACAGTAGATGAGGGTTAGAAACACAGACATTACAAATTTTGTTTTAGAATGAACCCTACCATTTCTCAATGATTAAGCACAACTTCATCTAAGTGATTCTGTAAGTGACTTGTGTTATTCCTAGTCATATCGAAACAACTGCTTACTTAATAAAATAAGTTTCTTTTCTACTGCTGATTCATGATAATTGGAATTTTTAAATGGCCACTCATAATGCTAAAAGTGTATGAAATTCAGAGGCAAAAAATGCATAAATTTCTCAAAACATGGTCTGATTTTGACAATTGCTTTTTTATTTTGCACAACTAAATAACCATTTGCATACGAGATCCAGAAAATTTTATTTTAGTCCGTAATACAGTCAACTCTTGAATGTGGACCTTGATTGTGATTTACCCGATGTTCAACTTAACACCCACCCGTGAAAGTTACAAATTTTCAATATTGTAAACGATCATGCTCAGTGTAATGCCCACCCTGTTCATCCAATCGGGGCTTACCAGTCATAAACCTTCCATTCTTGCCGTGAGCTCCTTGCAGCATATATCATAAATTTAACCTGGATGGTTTGTCTTTTAGGGAAGGAATATGGAAAGGGGGACAGCAGATACATCAGGTAAGTCATACCGGAGAATTTTCAATGTGTCCGTGATTATGATTGTGATATAAAAATAATCTTGGCATGTGTTCACACAGCATTATAATGAAAATATTTGTGTTTTTTACTAATCAGCAATAGTCTGACAGGATGTGATATATGCTGAGAAGCAGTTTGATGCCCAGAAAACTGGTTCTCAAAATGTGGGCATGTTATATCCGACTATTACCCTTTTATATCACAATTATATATACTGCAGGGGCTGCCATCTTTTGATCTTTTGGACATGTGACTAGACATTCTGGAATTGTACATTCAGGTACATTGCCAGATAGCTACAGCTTAGGGACCCTCGCAAGTCAAGATCCTTGCATCATTGTCTCATGAACGCTATTTGAAAAACTTGGGGGTAGAAATTTTGGCGGGAGAAAGGGGAACAATAAAATGCTGACCACTGGGGGATGGGGTGCAAGGGCTCCTATGGCTTTATGGCTTAAGGCCCGGAGGAAGCTTCAATCTGACTTGCTCACCTATTGCAGGGATATCTTTCTCTAAATAGTGTTCAAGGTTGACGGCATCTGAAGGATGGCTCGCTCTGGCTCCATTGTTTAGTGCAGATGTTCATAAGTGAACTCGATTAGTCAGAAACTGGCATTTGACTACAAGTCTTTAGTTGATATTGTTTATACTCTCAGTTTTAACTGAGCAAAGGTCATCAAGTGCGGATCCAGGATTTTTATAGGGGTTGAGATCAAGGATTTTTTAAAAGGGGGTTCAAGTCAATTTAAAAATTCTAGATTTGATAACACCAATATCAAGGGAGAAAGGGGGTCCAGAGTCCAGACCCACTTGATCCCCTGGATCTGCCTATCGTCATTGATAGTAATGAACTACAGTCGGTGCAAGACAAAAGTAAGATAATTATTCACTTATTTAGTTCACAACTATGTCGACAAAAATAAAGATTATAAGATTTAAAAAATGTTAGTCCTTCTCTAACATGCAGTTTGTGCTGTGTAGACAACATAAAACAACTTTCTGTTAATTTTCCAGCCAGTATTTGCTGTTAATTAATCAGACTTTGAAAATGGAAAATTACAATTTTGGCAATTATTTTTGTGAGAATTATGTGGTGGAGAATTATCGTAAGCAGACCACAACATGACTGGTAATGACTGTTCAGACATCAAAAGTCTAATTACAGAATGGCTTGGCCGCTTTGCTAACTCTACTATCAATTCCCCTGTATCCTCAGACATTAGGGAAGTCTACTTGGATGATGAATTGTACTTCTGCTCAGTCGTTATGATGGAGAATTTCGTTTCATTTTGTCTAAATACTTTTGGCATTTACTGTACAAGGCGCTTTGCCCAAGTCAAAACACAAAGTGATTGGATTGCTTATAATTGGGTTGGTTATAATTGGGTTGGTTATAATTGGGTTGGTTATAATTAGGTTGGTTATAACTGCTTATGGTGATCTCTGCTGGCTTTCCTCAGACCCAACTGGAATGCATTTTGTGTGTTATTGTGAAAGTTTAATCTGCAAAAACAATAGTCGTGTTGACGCTATGCTCTTTTATCCTTTCAGTTCTGACAACTTTGCTGTGTGTATGGAGAGTATAACAGCATTTGTTGTGGGGCCATTGTGTTTTCTCGCGGTGTTCGCTTTTCTTGGGAGGAGCAGGCACCGTTACCTCTTACAGCTAGTCATATCTGTGGCGCAACTCTATGGTGACGTCTTGTACTTCTTCACAGAATACCGTGACGGATTCGCCCACTCGGAAATGTGGCACCCTCAGTACTTCTGGTTTTATTTCGTGTTCATGAATGGTATTTGGATAGTGGTGCCATCTATTCTGATTATCCAAGCATGGGATAAGCTGTCTCGTCCTCCAGCAGGAGCTGAAAATGGCGTCCTGAAAAAGTATAACTGATATTTTGCTCCTGCAGACCAAAACTGCTAAACACTTACATGTCTGAATTTGTTGCTGTGTAATTACCCAGAGGTCTTTTTTGTTTTTGCGCAAATATAGTAAAATCTCGTCAGTTTAGGACGCAACATGGTCGACACGTGATGTTTATTTTCTCATGATTCGGTGAAAGATATGTAGCACAGATATAAGCAGTTTTCCATGTTCAAATCTTGTAGCATATTTACTATCAGACAATTTTTTAAAGTATTGTGGGCATTCACAACATTGTTAAAATCCCGTGAAAATTTAAAAAAGGTCAGTTTTGACAATTTCATCAGAAATTGGTGAGNTATTACAGTAAAAACTACGTAAAATTCTCTCCATAAAAAGTACAGTTGTTAGGCTAGACTGTAATCAGCTGATCATATCCGCATGAGCGAAGTCAATTATCCTCGCTCGTGACTCGATGAATAGAGCAGCTTGGCGGCATCCCTTTGAGCATGAGCCGAGCGCGTCTCAGCCAAGGTGGATAAATACGGTCTAGTTCAATTTTCCATACCCCGCCTGTTATCTTAAACACCGGGGTTAGAACCAATTTTATTTAGTGGGAATGTTCATAGCATGTTGACAATTTCATCAGAAATTGGTGAGATTTTATCGTAGCTTTGAATTCTGAAATATGTGGTGTGTGAGCAGCAAAGATGTTCTAGTATTATGTGACATGGCAGATGTTTCAATTCTGCACAGCACAAGTTGTAGTGTACTTTTTGTTCATATTCATTTTGTTTCCGCATTCAGATCTGGCATTCTGGGCTCACCTATTCAGCTATCCATAGGGGTTAACAAAGCAATTTTGCCATCTCAGCCTGGACCATAAACCCTTTGCTAAGCTATGTATAGGTACACAGTCCAGCTGTGAGAGTAAAGTTTCCAAAGAACTGACCTTGCATGTCAATTTCACAGGGCGCCTATTGTGTTTGAATGACCCCCATGTGTTACAACAGCCCACAACATTCTAAGCCCCTATGCCTAGCAGTCACCCCTTCCAAGCCTAAATGACTTAAAGATAGTCTTTCTGCTTCTTTTCAATTAAAAACTTCACAAAGATATGTAGGACTCTCCATAAATGTCCAATTTTGGCCAACTTTGGAACATTGTATCTTGGAAATGCCTTGTTTGGATTTACATGAAACTTTCAAATACTTAGCTTTATACATTGTTCTATAAAACGCTATTGGGAATTGTTTTTAAAATGTTCTTCAGGGGTTATCAAAAATAAGACTAATGTGATTGTTATGAAATCATTTTAAAGTTGCATGAAACAAAAACACAAAGATAATTTAGAAATCTGTAATAGCGTTTGTTAGATTTTATCTTGAACATTTATATCATACGAAATTTGGTCATGTTATTGATCCAGTTGTTTTGTTATGAATGTACTTTTCTTTTTTGTAAAGTTTTCCTTAAAAAACAAGGTCAATTTGACCTAATTGGTGTCAGATTAGTATGAAGTCAAAAAATAAGTTCTATGGAATTTATACTTTCAGAAAACGTATACTTTTGCTGAGTTAAATTCATTAGGTTTGTAAATATTTAGCTAAATGTACATACTGGTTGATAAGGTCCTACAGTGTACATATCAGTTATTTGGTAGTGGTGTTGTGTTCCAGTACAGTCTCTCCAATTTAGCACACAATTTTTAATGAACTTACATAAAACCGAAGCAACACCAAATTAAACCTGCATCATTGTTAACATCTGTATCTCAACTACCGGCAGGTAATGATTCTGAAAAATTGTGGTCACTCAGTTGGAAAAATGTAAAGGACCAATTTTAGCATTTTTTTCCTCCGAAATAAGTGAGATTTTACCAAAGTGAATATATTCTGTGATACAACTTACTAATTAATAAGTGGTGCTTAAATGACCTCACTGTTGTTTATCACAAACATCATGACTGCTGCTTCAAAGACATCCCTAAGGGTCATTGCAGGATGTAGTTTGATCTTTAAGTTCTGAAAGCCTCAGACAACTAGTCTCCAGTTGGGAGACTGTATGTCTATTGTTGTCAATCAGTTGATTGTTCTGTGCACAAAATCACAGCATGTTTCGTTGTGTGCTGTGCAGTTGTTCTGTGATTTCTAACCAACTTTTTGCTCGCTAGATGTTAATGTGTCTTTCTTATAGAATGGCAAGTTTCTATATTGTTTCAATGTCAGGAATTGATTGACCTGAATATTTTTCGCAACTGGTATATATTTAGAATATTATTATGATCATCATTTAAATTTATAAATAAATTATTTGTGCTATTGAAACTCTATTCTTAAATAGTTCTGGGTTAGGGTTTTCTAGTTTACAAGACATGTAGTTGTGAAGCATTATATCAGAACCCTGCCCAGACGTGGCATTTTTACTTTTTATTTCAAACTGACTCATGAATGGCATGCGAGGCATTGGACGATTAGTATCACGGCAACTGTTCCTGTACAGCGAACAATCCATCAATGTGTTGTTCATCGTCGTTCATTTATGGCGTCCGAAAACACCAGTTTAATCTTCCCACTGTATACGTCTGCCATCTCACGCGTGACCGTACTGGTATTGTAGCTGAGAGACCACAGTAATCGGCTTTGTAAAGTCATAGTCGTGTGCACAAAGTTACAATTTCCACTGAACCCAACCACGCATGCTATCTTGTCTACAAATACTTTGTCGCTGTCGTTACTGAGTATGACATTATGATCGTTCAAATCGCTTATGGCAAAGTCGTAATACTGTAGTGGCTGAGGGCGCTGGTAGTCGTTCAAAACTCTATTAAGCAACTCGTTTTTACAATAGAACAAGTCGTTGTAAAGCATGTTCTGTTGTAACTCCCGCAGGTGCGCTCGCTCTAAATTTTTGTCGTGAATTTCAACCGTGAGTTTCCGAGCGATATCCCAGAATTCATCATGCTCGCAAACATTAATGCGCGTGGTGAACGGACACGTTAGACATCCCATGACATCACCTGTGACATCATTTTTACACAGCTTACGATAGTTCGTAAAATATTGGCTTTTGATTGGTGTTTCATTTTTCCCGCCTAAAATTCTGTCGTCTGCTCCATCCACGTGTGATTGTGTCAGCGCAAGAGTTGCAATGGCCGACAAAGCGCCATGCATTGTTGCACCATGAGAATGGCAGCTGTGTCGAAGGTGCTCGAGTTTTGATCTCGAAAATTCTAAAAGTATCGTTCTCGCTCGCTGTTGCTGGTTCCAGTCCACAATTGATATCGCCTTTGGTCGTCTGGTGAAGCAACGCGTCTGCATAATATCCACAAGCCTCTCGAAAACAGTTTTTATGACATTTTCCAATACAATCCACTTTGAACCGGCGCTGTTTAGCTCGACTGGCAACATATCGTGTTGAACCAATTTCGCGCTATCGTGGGAACCTATTTCATTCCCAAAGAATAACCCGTTCATTGATTTCATAACTGCATTACAGAAGTGATGCATCGACACGCCATCTGCGACAGCCGGATGAAAGCCGAGAAGAAGCACACACGAACATTCACCGCAGTAGAAGTTAAGATGACCCTTATTGGGGGTCGGAAAGCTCGTCAACTGGACGAATCTTGCACTCCACAAGTGCAAACCGCCGACAGTCATGGCCTCCATGATATCTTCATAATTTTCTAGAGTTAAGTCTTGAAAATCGATCGAATCCTCAAAAGAAGCTTGAGTAAAGACGAAGGTCTTATTTCCGTTGTTTTCTAGTGTGCGTAATCGACACCTTAAAAGTTCGTGCTTTTGAGAGGCTTTTTTCAAAGTCTGTTTGATGACTTCTGCGGAAAGTTGACACGGGGACTCAAGAAATAAGGCAAACACGTTATACCGGTAACTCCGGTGGAAGAAGACTTCATGTGGCCACAAAGCACGTAGAATCTCGCCATGTCCAACGGTAATTGTCTCTGTCTCGGCATTATCATTTTTTGCGAGCAACAACCAAGCGTTAACGATTAGTCTGAGACAAACGAGACACACAGCCACTCCAAGCAAATTACAGACGATCTCTTTAAATATTAGTAAAGTTGCAATCACTTCCATAGTAACGCTGCTATCATCGAAGTGTGTTTGCAGAAATTATTAGAAATTACTACATATTACATTTCCACGATTTAATTACGAATCACGCAACGATTAATCGCACCAATTGGAGAAATGTAGGCGACGTGCAGTGTTGGAGCTTCGAGTATCCAAAACAATGCTCCGAATATTTCCTATGCACGGAAAGGAATAAATCAAACCACCATTGGGTCACAGCTGTGATCTTGAGTTAGTACCTGTAATTATATACAAGCGGTTGATTAGTTTAAGAAGCCTTAGTGACGCGCTGCATTGTTTTATACAGTATTGCTAGGGTGAAAAAATATTTGATTTTTTTTTGCAAAATACTCAATAATTTTTTTCAAAGTTATCTAGCTATGCAACAATTGAAAAGGTGTACAGCGTTCAGAGGTATTCTGCACACCCAGGAATTTGATACTTAATTGAACGGTAAAACTGATAAATATTTAATAAACCTGTATTTCGCCCTGTTTAGCTAACAAAACACGAAGATTGAATTATGCTCTTTACTCTCATAAACGATATCCCATGATATTCCTCACTGTGAAAGAATTCTAGTTTCGTTACCAACAACTGCATCGAAATCGCTGTGGCTCAAGAAAACGCTCCAGTGTTTGCTGGCCAACCCTAAAAGTGCCATTTCGTAAAGTGGCGCATATACGCATTGTCTGCGGCTTGAGTTGGAAATGGAACCCTATCAGAGTAAGCAGTATCGTGAGACTTATCTTATGAGAGTAAAACGCCAAATTCGATTTTTGTTTTGCTTTAAGCCATCTAAACGGGGCGAAATGCAACTCTAATTAATGCCGAGAAACGTCGAAATAGTGATATTAGGATTAGATGCATCATGTATTTGTAACGAGGGTGAGGCGCCTGTTACGTGAAATAAATGTCATAAGCAACGAAAGGATTGATCCGATCAGGCGGTTGCATAACGCGACAGAAAAATGGCATTATCAAATTCCGCTTTTCTTCATTTCCTTGGGAACGTGTACGCATTTGCACAAACTGAGTTTTGTGACTAGGTTACGTGTGTGTTACGCAGTTACCATGTACATCTAAGCGTACCATGAAAATCAATAGCAGCGCAAAGCCTTGAAATGCACCCCCAATGCACCGCAAACGGGGTGCTTATCAGCATCGTAAAGTGGCCACTCATGAGATGGTGCAGAGTACGTCAAACCACACTGTCCAAAAATAGGAAGACGCCATAGAAAACTATTTGCCTTGGATATCAAAAGACACAGAAGCAAATCTAAAAAATCAAATTAACAATTGGAAGCAGAGATGATAGGCACGCACACACGTGTATATATGCACTCACACGTGTTATGCACCCACACCTGTGTATATGTGCACCCACACGTGTATATATGCACCCACACATGCGTATATGTGGGCGCATGAAAAGTAAGCTAATTCCATAATCTAAATAGCACAGATTGCAATGTGCACCCACATGCACACGTGTGAAATGATTTTCACGTCACGTTGACAATTTCAGCATATAAGTGAGTTTTCATTGCGATTTTATGCGCAAAGATCAAACTCTTCCTTAAGATCAATCTGACGGACGCACACGTGTATACCGGTTTTAATAATCCTGATCTGACAAACATGATCAATGTATGCACTCGTAAACTCAAGCTGGATTCTCGCGAACATAAATCCAATTTTAAAAAAATGCTTTAGTTAAACCGAATCGCTTTCTTATGCGACGAATTTAAAACGTTTGAAGTGTATGAAACGTTTCAGCCCTAAAGCGTTCACGTAAATATACCTCAGGCACACTTTTCCAAGAGCTGAATGCGGTAAAGTGCCACTTTGTGAGATGTCACGCACGACCGAGGCCTGGTTATTTCATCTCGTTCACAAGTTGAGGAGGATCAATAAGTCGAGTGAGACTGTTCAGTTCATCGACGCGTCTTTAACACAGGCGGTGTGCAACCGAAAATGAAAGCTGAAAGGCTCTTCTTACTCACTGTGGCTTGAAACTCGAATTATAAACCAGTTTCACTAATGCCCCAAGAAACCTTTTCCTGCCACCCAACTGATCCCAACCAAATCATCTGGGTCCGTCGACATGCGAGGATGGAATGTCTTGAAAAAGCCATCCGACAGGGTTAGCAAACTATTCTAAAGCTGGGCAGCTTTAAACTCACTCTCAGGTGTTGCCATGAATGCTAAATAGCTCACCATAGGAGGGTTATTTTGAGATTAGTTTGTTTAAGGTAATCATCAAATGTTTCCATGCTCAGTTGGCTCAAAACACCTTTGAAAATACGACTTCGCTTTACCCTGAACATTCATTGGAAAATAAATGAAATTCGCCTTGAGAGTCGAACAACCAATAGTTACACTATTCACCTGGATGAGTGTGAAAACATTCGCCGTCACTGATAACGAATCGCTAACACATAGGCACAACTCAATATGCCCACATTAGCAACTGATAAAACAGCCCTCATCTAATTGTGAATAATCTTGTTCTACTGCGACAAACCGCTTCAAGAAGTCGATATGAATATCGGGAACATACGTAGATTAAAACTTACAAACCGTGCGCACCACGTTTTCTTAAATTCCTCAGTGATCAGAACGGGTTCACTTCCCAACATCGTCGTTATAACTTGTCGTAACACGTTACGTGTAAGTCAGTTCGCCAAAGCAATTCCAATCCTCCAGACGATTGTGGAATGAGTAATGAGTTTGCGCCGGTGAAAGGTAACTGACAACACGCGCGCCCTCGAGTTTGCGTAGGCCTACAGGAATTCATGAGATGTGGTTGTTGTGCTATGCTGTAAAACGGATCATAATTCGATGACTAATCGCGAACAGACGAGAGAGTACAGGGTTTTGATTGGGCGTCCATTGCATTTTTTGTTCAGTATCTAACTCTAATTAATCAATAGCGCTGGCAATAAATTCTGAGGCGCGCGTTGATCCTTAACTATAAGTCCGACCGTGATCGCAAGATACCATTTGAGAATCTACAATTTTAAACATTCACTGGCTTTGACAGTTGAGTTACTACACACGTAAAACAGTAACTGGAATTTGAGACTTATATACTTAAGTTAAAACATAGCAAGAAGGAAGCGACGTGACTTACCAGACATGAAAATCGAATGCGACTAAGCCTATTTTAGTTATTTACAACAGAAGCTCTAATACCAGTCACTGAAGTGTAGAGACGCCAAAATCACACATTGTTTTTCAGAGTCACCATAATGCTATTGGCAGTCATAAATCATTATAATAACTAGTTATATATTATTATAATTGACTTGCATAGCATTGCAGAGCTGATAAATGTGAGCACAGACATTTTCCCATAAAATCTCAAGCGCAGTTTCACTCATTTCTTGTGTTCCATTTATCAAAATCCCCAAATGTTCACAACGTGATCAGATTTATCAACTCATCACGGCCCTAATAACCCAGGGTAAAAATTCAGACATGGCTAGGGAGGCGCACTGGATGTCAAAACCACTCGCCCACGATCCTTACGATTTGTGTTTTCTACAGGAAAACAATGCAAATTCAATTCGTTTCCTTTATCAAGACTAACATGATTGCTATTTGGATTTTTAAGGAAGTGTGCCTTTGCGCCATAAACCGCAGTCAAAATTAATCGACGCCAACGTGAATTACTATAAATAATAAATACCCTTTGAGGAAGAAAATCGTTAGTGTAACTGTTGAGAATCAACAGAAATTTGTGTAAAATAACGAGTATCTATAATTTAACCCAAGGTGCAACGGACCAGCGCGGGAAGCTAGCAGCAACGCTACGCATTACGCATAATGTGAACATATTGGTTAGAATCAAATCATTTAATACGTGGTACACTTGAACCTATTTTTGTTTCTGTCAAATCTTCCTCGATCACGCGGACAGCATAGACATTGACTCTCATTCACAGCGTTCCTTTCCCATAATTCACTTTTATCTCACAAGCCACAGTTCTCAACACAGGAGCCACAGTAATCTTACAAAGTTACGCAGTTCCTTTCTCAAAAACAGCACATGTTCAAAGTTGCAGTTCAAATAAGATACCGTGTTAGCATTAACATTGCGTCAAACACGTGTAACTAGCGCCTCCTGTCAAAAATGGAAAGAAATTGAATAGCAGTTTAATAGTTTAGAACTGCAGTTCGCAAGAGAGACCACGATGAGAAAGTTTCGTTGTTAACGAAAACCGTCCGTGCGGATCACTTGAAAAACAAAGTTTGTAACCCACCACGGAAACATTCGTCCATTCAGGACTTCCTGCTACCTCGCAAATGCCCCTGGGTGGATAGCATCGTCTGTAAGGATACAGCGCTCCATATATCCATTATATTATAAAGCACGGTAAACCCGTTTTCGGCATCCCACCAGGCGATCAATTAACGCTAACTAAATCACAGGTAGAAATCACTCTTTTGTTTGCAGATAAAAGGGTACATTTTTATTCGAACAAGCACAACCACATTTTCATGATAAAACATACACTCATGAACAGTAGAATCACATGCAATTTCCCTTATTTAAATATTATTCTGGACATTTTTTCTGTTTTCAAGCAGATCCGATGTTGCATTCCGTATTCCTTAATCACACACACGCTTCAGTTGAAGCGCACGGCAATATCTTGCTAGGTCTTGCGTGATTTTGCATTATTTCGAGATTCTTGGCTCTACGCAAAGCAGTCCAGTTCTCATACATGTATAAAACTAAAATTTCAGCATCAGTGACACCACACAATTTTTTTTTTGTCACGAGATAGCTTAAGTCAACCTTTTGGGTCAAAGTCTACAGGCAGCACCACACCTCCCCCAAGGATATCTTGAATGGCAATGGTACTTTTTAGTAAACCAAGTTTCTAGTAATACTTTTATTAAAACTGCATATTTTCCTTCTGTTTCGCTGTCCAAAATATACTTAAAACAACACCACTTACTCCTCAAAAATGGTTAGTAAACTTTACACAACTTTATGGTAAAATCTCACCAACTTAGGTAGGACACAATATGGCAGACAAATGAAATTTATGTTCTCATGTGGTATGTGAACTAGAATGATACTTTGCCATTACAAAGTTCTGTACAATAGCAGGGGTAACTTTTGGAACGCGCACCTCATCATTGACGCAAAAATAGTTTCATTGACGCACTGTCATTGCTTAACTAGAGACAAAGGGCCCTACTAAAATTGGATGCAAAGAACAAAAAATAACACGGCCCACAGGTCCTCCAAATTGGCCCATAGACCATGCCGGCCAATCCACCTGCACCCAGACTTTTCTAAAATGGTCGTGACATAGCTACCAACAGGAAATACTTTTGAAAAATTTCGGGTTTTCACAACAATATTAGAAGCCCTTGAAAAAACAAAACAAGCCATGTATTTCCAGTCACCTCATTGGCCAGCATCAGTCACCACACTGACCTTTGACCTTACTAGAGTTGTTTCACTACTCAGCACTACTTAAAAATTAAAGCCATTTCTCTAACAGATCATACACTCCAATATTCGTACACCACCCTTGAAACACGGCACTTCTTTCAAATAGTTCGTGCTGAAGGTGTCTGAGGGAAAGATAGCTCTACAGGTACCTGCATTGTAAAAAAAATTGTGCACATTTTTGGGATTGGTAAAATAGCACTTTGTATACCTAAACAAGAACACAAATCACTAAGTGTCAACTATTTGGATCATCTGCACCAATTGTTTGCTATACTAGTAGTAAAAGTCAAACACTCCAGTTTCATTTCTAATAGTTTCTGCCGCCACTTTTGTCTGTATTAATTTGAACCCAAAGATGTCAAGAAAAAAATAGTTTTTACATTATTGTACGAACTATTAGAGAAATGACCGTAGGGGCATTCTAATGTAGTCGCTGTTGCATCGCTAACAAACTAACAGAAAAACTGAGTTATGGGTCAATTGACCGACCGGGCCTTCAGTTTAGAGTAGGGATCTGTCTATTTCCATGCGCAAAATACTTAACCCCAAAACTAACATTAAAGTTTTGGTATCTCCCATTAGTTTGGTCATCTGTTCTAAACTGTCCTTTTGTTAGTCAATGAAAACAGTGATTGATATTGAAGACAAAATAACACGTGATTGAGACTCAATTTTTATGCACCTACTGGCTAGACTTAATTACAGTGTGTCAATAAAAGTTATCCCACGTCTATTTCCAAAATCCTTGTTGTCTTCAGTAATACAGCTTTTGACCATTGCAGTACGCCTTTCCTCACAGTTCCTTCCGTGTTCTCGAGGTGACATAAGATGGTTCAAAAGTCAAGTTCAAGCACCAACTGACTGGTGAACATTTGACTGATTCCAACGTTTTCTTGACTGTGAAGACTAACACTTGCTATGATCCTCATAATGGCCAGAAACACGAAGAATAAAAAAAATGCAATCGAGGAAGGCTTTAAGAAAAAGCCACATTCGATTTCTAATTAACCTAGGGACGACACGTCTGCTCAGAGACGGTGTAATTGCATATGTCTGAAGACTATTCACGCCACGTGTGTATTATCTGTTGAATCATCCAAACACCTAACTGAAGCTCATTCTGTTAGTTCAAGATCCTTAGCCACAAGACCAGCACACACAATATGCATCTCATCTCGCACAGCTTGGAAGTTGGCAATAGCTCTGTCCCTGGATTTCTCCCACGCAAAGAGATCCCTAGAAGAAAAAGAAATTCAGAATAGAAGCGCCCAGCATTAGTTTTACATTTCACCGTGTTTACATATTATTATACACTAATATTCCAGCTATGTCTAATTTCTTGATTATCACCATTAGTGCTTAACACAGCTTTGACGGAAAATTACCGATGTATATCAAAACTAAATGCAACATAGCATAATAAATCCATCAATCTGTCAGAAATTCTCTATTTTTCTGCATGAAATGTACTTCTTCTACAGACTAACGCTGTTCAACTGTGTCCAAAAAGATGTTCCTTACGGAGTGTGTTTCTGGATGGAGAACACTAACCTGTAGACTGGACGCACATATTTCATTCTTCCCTGAGATCTTACAAAGTTGAGCGCATCCTCAATAATGTCCTCGTAGTCGGCCTTTATACACAGTCGGATCCAACTGCAACCACAACACAAAGAGATAGACAAACGCCCACGTTCTTGCACCACAATAATAAATGAAAGCAATTTTGTCTGCCTTTAAGATCATGTAGGACGTTATTGACAAGTTTGAATATTTAGCCAAATACCAAGAAAACTATATCTATTGACAAAAGTTTATATTTTCTGAATGTAGGACTGTTTTTAACTTTTTACCAGTCTGCCATTAATTGGGTAACGAGACCGTGTCCTTTTGTTGGAAATTAACAAAAAAGGTACATTGATACAGAAACAATGTTATCAATATCACCACCAAATTTCATTTCATATAAACTTTCACAATGAAATCTCAAAAAACCCTCTTACAGTTTTCTAAATCATCAATTCTTTTTTGTTTAATGGAACTTAAGTGGAATATTTTAAAAACAATTCATAAAAACTGCCCTTTTTGACCTACAATATTTGAACAATATGAGTTTTTGTCAGACCTTTTCAAAATTTGATAAGACAAAGCAACACTGGTTACAGCGTATGTAAAATTATTTTTGCTTCTTATAAAAAACCTAAAACAAGCTCATAAATCCTGGTATACTTTACCTCTAGATTCACACAAACACAAGCCTGAATACCTGAATTTGATCTCATAGTTCTTGATTTTCTTGAGACCATAGACTGTCTCCATGCGTTTTATCTTGGCATGTGACAGCTTTGACTGAAAAATAAGAGAAAAACTATAAGTTGAAAATGATACATGCATGCATTACCTGTGACTTGAATTGGTAATGAAAATGAAATCCATAAGGAAACTTTTTATGAGAGTATCAGGCCTAAATCAATTTTTTTTGATCAGCTAATCAGGGCAAAATGCAGTGTTAAGTGTCCTATAACCTGAATGGACTGCTACCCAAAGGGACAATTTGAAAGATCCATCAGTCTGGGCATGCCATCCTATAACCACGTCTGATCAAAGGGTTTTCAGATTAATAGCCAGAAGGATTGTAAATCCAAACAAGAGATCTTCAGATGTGAGGGCCTTCAGACTATAGACATGCCATCAGTGGCAAGTGGCCTATTTCAAAAGTTTCTCAACAATTTTGACACGAAATGTTGTAATACTTAATACAGTCAAAACACAAAGTGATTCCCTAACTAGAATCAAAACTACTCCAAGACAACAAAAGCAAGAAGGAATGTACCTCATCCAAAAGCTCTGCAAGGAACTGATTCATTTGCTTGGACGCTAAGTCTTTAAGGTCGGCCTCTGTGAACTGTAACAGGTCCTGATCAGAAGCAGTGGCCCACTTCTGACACAAGGTGGTGCAGACGTCAGCTAGGCTGGTGTCATACCTACAAGGGAGATAAATACACGTCATTCATCATTGTTACAACTTTAAGTGGAAATTGCAGGCTAATTCTTTATCTCAGTGACCGCTTAGCCAAATTAGTTAGAAACACAACATATAGCGCTTAGGCGCAATCAAAATGAAACACCAACAGCATGAAGCATGAGGAAATATTGAGTTCAGTAACTAGGACCGGTAGCGGATGACGGGGGTTCAGATCCCAGATCGTGGCAGAATCGTGTTCTCGTTTTTTATTTTTTAGTCCACTGACAGAATTTGCGAATAGGTCCACACCCTCGGCCCCGCAACTTTTTGGCCGCCTGTGAACATACAATCGCGCTTTGCCCAATTCCCCAAGGCAACATGTTGACCCCCCTTATGGTATCCTAGATCCGCCGCTGTAGCGATGATGTGAATATGAAGTAGCTTGAAAGTTGCCAAATGTGTTTAAGAACCATGTCCGCCAATGTATCATGACGTGGTGCGGTCAACGAATACATCTACACTTTGTTTAGCATAGATTATGTTAAAATAGCATAGTTAGGAGCATGCAAATACATCTATAAATTTCAACCTCATAAGCACATTTTTGATACTAACCATTGAATTTCGAAGCAAAAGCTTTTGTTATAAGCATTCAACATGTGCTTCATGCTTTAAAGACTTATAAGCAAATTGGCGAAACCAGAGCCACTTTGCCATCAGCTTTTGTTCAGTTTGGACCTTGATTCATGCAGCATAGTTTAAGTTATGCGTGCAGTCCTCTATGAAACATTTATTTTTGCAACAGCCACAGTGTTAAGTTTGAGCATAGAGTAGACACCTTGAGAATAATTAGAATTATAATCAGTCTAATTAAAACACTGATTATTAAGCAGTGATGGTATTTCAATCAATATGAACAGAAAATCATGTAGTAATATCCCACCAATTCTGAACAAAAACTACTGCTTAATTGCCAGTTTTCATTTTCAAGGGGTTCTAAAATTGTTGCGAATGCACTTTTCAAAAAATATTCTATAGGTGATTAAAAACAACCCAAACCCACAACTTTTTAAAAATAATCCCGTATAAGTTCATTTATTTTTTCATGTTTTGTAGACATAACTCCTATGGATAATCTTTCCACAAAGTTTCAATCACAGGCACCAGAAAGAACTAGAACTAAAAATGTTGTACAAAGTTCCTTTTGGGTCACTCAGCTTTACTACAGACCTTGAAAATGATAAAACATCACTATGGTGCAACATATCTTTTATGACAAAAATTAGAAAATAAATTGCTTGTGTTCATAATATTAGGTTCTAAATAGGTGATATTTTCCTTAATAAAACAAAGCTTGTTACCATGGCTTTAGAGGTGGCATGCCCGGCGTGTACAACCAACCCTGCCAGTCCACCTTGTCTAATACGTCTGTCTGGAATCAGATTAAGTTGTCAGGTGACCAGTTGGTTTATAACAGCACTGTTTTAAAGTAATACCCATTCCATGTCATATTTAAACACACAGGTCACTTTTAGACTACTATGATATTATCACCAATACTTTGATACAAAACAAAAGTGAAGAGGCAGTGAAGCAGTGAAGAAATATTTTTTATATTTACTAAGCAGAAACATAACTATTACTTAAATTGACTAGTCAGCTACTGAAAGGATTGTTCACAAAGGCTGAAATGTTGAATTACAGAAGAAAATTCACAGCTTCTGAAGATTTCTTGCGGCATTTATAAAATGCAGCCCTAACTTCAGTGGTTTCATAGAACAGAGGTGACAGGGTATAAAACACGACATAATGCCGATGGGATGACCAAACAAACGTGGATCGGAGAATCTAATAAAACCAATAAACTGACTGTGTTGGTGGAGAGCAGGTAGTGAATTAGCACGGAAGAGACATATTTGTGAGCGCCCCCGTATAATGTGCTTGAGGGAGAGGAAGAGGGAGGGAGAGAGTTAGGGAGAGAGAGAGAGGGAGGGAGAGAGATAATTTTAAATCAATCGCTCACCTTGTCATTGAAGTGCGAATAGAGAAAATCTTTCCACTCGTCAGTATCCAGAGCTTTAAACTTATACTTGGCCACATATGCTCTAAGGAATGGTTCAAATACATCTGCAATAAGAGTAAACATTATTCAATTTACTAATCAAAACCATACACAGTGCCATCTAAACAAACTTCTGAACTCGTCTGGTGACCATTTTACAGCTTTGACTGTAGTGTTCCTAGTTTTACTATGTGGAGTTCACTAACTGCTACTGTAGTGTTCCTAGTTTTACTATGTGGAGTTCACTAACTGTTACTGTAGTGTTCCTAATTTTACTATGTGGAGTTCACTNACTAACTGTTACTGTAGTGTCCCTAATTTTGTTCACTAACTGTTACTGTAGTGTCCCTAATTTTACTATGTGGAGTTCACTAACTGCTACTGTAGATTCGCCTTTTCAAACATACATGTACTTTATTTCAGATTGACATTCTGGTGATCACAAACATTATGATGCTCTGTCCAGTGTCACAATAAATTACAGACTACAATCATAAGTTATCCTACCGGCTTATCAACAAAAAATGACAAGTATTTCCTCAACAAAAAATGACAAGTATTTCCTCAACAAAATTTATAGCGTTAATTTCTGACTATTTCTTTATGCGTCTACGATCAATGTTCTTTTAATTTCCTTCACAATATATACCTTAAAGAAAACTAAATTACAACATTGTCTGCTTGAGAAACGGGAGGGATTTATAACAACAGTGTCACCTCAGAAGATGGTCCTGTTTAGCTCCTCTGTTTCTTTGATTGCTAGTGATTGTCACATTTAGTACCTGGTCTCAAAAAACGCTTTTGTTTGTGCGAGCGTGCGCGCATGTGTGTGGGTGCGTGTGTGCGTATGCGTGTGAATGTGTCAAATAGCCATACTTCGTTAGCGTCAATAAACTGTTATGGTAAAAACAATATTGCACTTTTGTTGAAAAAACAGTGTCACCTCTAAAAAGACACAAAATACAACAAAAACATTTTTCCCACATTTGCTTCACATGAGAATTGTTCTGTCAAATACGATTGATGAATGACGTGTAATCCCATGACAGACACAGCAGACATGTTTACAAATGACCAAAACAACATTCACTGGCAAAAATCACATATAATTTTTGTGTATTTTGGAGCAAGAGTAAACATAACCCAAAATTCGTACTACGTTGAAATGGAAATCGTTAACAGGACATGTGCGCATGGGGGGGGGGGTCAAATTTCTGAGAATGTGGACCTTGTACTTAGATTCAAAGGGTACATTTAGAGCTATGAATTGTGCATTCGCCAAATTTTTCTAGTTCCTGCCTTTTCAGTGGACTTTTGTCTCACTTGTATACTTTTTTTCTGAATTTTTGTTTCAGAGGAGGACCTTTTTGCCCACTTTGCCGGCTGGGTGTGTGCATGCAATAGTCAACACTTTACCTGGTCCTCCCAGTAGCTGTTCCAGATGAAGAAGAAAATTGCTGCCCTTCTCATATGGCACGGCTGAGAACGCGTCGTCAGGATCAATGTCCGTCAGACACGGACAGAGGGCGCTGAGTTCTGGCGTCTTCGCCAGGGTGACGTTGACCTACAAGAGAAAAGTGAACTTAAGACGGAAGAACAAAGTTGAAGGCTTGAACTCAGAGCAGTGATGAACGCATCTGTCAAAAACTAAAATTTCAGATTTAGATGACTGTTTAATAAATGGTTTCTACTTGTTCCTTACTTAAAAGCGATTTTTGGACTCGGGACGAACATGCAGTTAGTTAATGCTGTAGGCCAGGCTCAGTGCACAAATAACCCCACAGGTGGAGCCACATTTTAGAGCTTGGTCTGCACCTAACACAGTTTAATCCAAGGCCAGCAATCACTTCAAATCTCCAAAACGAATAATGCGAGACCAATATTACACTTCGAGTGACCTTAAAGAAAAGCTGTTTTTGACAGCAGCTAGGTTTGTAGCAGCTTTGATTACACTTTCCTATCTTTTTGATACAATCACTGTGACATCATCGAAAGAATAGTATGGGGTCTGGAGTCTGTTCCAAGAGACTGACTTAAGTTCATTTTAGAAACTGACTTAAGATCATTTTTTACTTAAGATTTGTCTCAACTTTCAAACCTTCAAACTTCCACATCTGGTAAGTTAGTCGAACTTAAGGCAAAACTATTAAAAAACGTAAGATCACTTCCTTGGAACAGACTTCAAACAAATTGAAGTTTTATCTTAAAATTGACACAAATTTAAGATTTGTCTTAGCTAAGTAAGTTTTCTTGGAATGGTCACCTGGATATCAAAGTTAGAGACATTTTTCAAAACAACTGTTTGCGAGACAGCATAGTTATAGTTGGCACCTTCATAACAGCACATTTGCAGTTTCAAAAATAATCCCATCCAAACTACTTAAGAGCATGAAGAGATTGTACAATATATCTCGTACATGAAAAACTGAAAAGAAAAACTAGACACTTTTCACATTCCCCATGGTAAATTTGTTTGAATCGCGGGCAGAATATCAACAAAAAAATAGAGAATTCAGCCCAATATGGGAAAAGTAAATGATTCATGATTTCAACAACTAGAAATGACAGGAAATCTGACAAAACAAATGCTCAGTATTAACTAGTGTTTGATTTGTGGTTTTACACAGCGATGAGGTGTGGGCACATACAGTGACTATGAGGAAAAATGACATAATATAAGGATACGGTGATTTTACTACCCACTCAAACTAGCAATACCTACAGCATACACCAGAGCTTTCCACCCTCCTATGAAGGAGAAGTATTTGCTTGGCTCTCCAAACATCCTTCCGACTATCTTCCTCTCGACAAACTCGGTAAAACCCTCATTTAGCCTGAAACACAATATTCGGTATCACTACCTAACTTAGAGAGACTGTGTTGTTATACGAAGTACGTCGAAAGCAATCTCACTTGAGGTTCACAACTAGCGCCATCTCGAGAGGTACTAAATTGCCAACCTAAGATTAGAATAAACTTGGGGTGGCTGAACACCACTCAATCCATAATGCAACCATAAAAAGTTAGGAATGCAAGTTGTCTCGGAAATCCTGTTTGAGAATTTTATAGAGGTTTTACCAAACTTTGGTGTAGGTATCCTTGATCCCATGACCTCACACTGAATTCAATAAAATTCCCATTTAGTTTCTTATCAATCTCCATGGCAATTGCATCTGCTTTGTGCTAAACAGAGATCAACACTATCATGCCATTATGTTCCGTGAAGAATAGGCAACAGTTGAACTTGTCACATACAAACTTTATACATAACTAAAACACAAAACATACAGACCTGAGCATGAAAGTTTTAATTGTCAATAACTGCAATCTAATTGACTTCTCTCTTTTGCCAGTCACAAAGTTTCTAATGACACGACTCAACAGGTTTTGGTTCCTCATATGAAGCGAAATATTTTAAGTTTTCAATATGTTGAGTCAGCATTTCTAATTTTACAGGATATACACTATGGATGAAGAGGCGATCACTGACAGCTTGCATTACTTGATTTGCCACCTCAAACTCACATCATTATGGTTTGAGATCCCCGCTTTCAACATGACCCAATTAGTGTTCTATGAGGCTTTTAGAAACATTACTATTGAGTAAACAATTAAGTCTTCAGTCTGAAGATGACTACTGTTTGCTAACTGAAACATCACATCTGTTAGTACGTACCAGAAGTGTTCAAAGTTCCTATTTGTGACCAAGTTGCCAGTCCAGCTGTGTGTGATCTCATGAGCCACCACATCTGCCTGAGACCTGTCACCAACCTGTAATCAATAAACAAACTTGTCTGAAATGCTTTTAACTAAAACAAGATAATCTTACCAAAAATTAACCTGACATCTTTGTCTTACCTTTTTATATTTTTATGGATCTTAGTTTCCAATATAATCTATGCATCATTATGTACTAGTGAACAAATAACTGGGTGCAGAGTCTAATCTCTGTAATTGAAATCAAACTAGAAATTATTGTTTGGCATTTCCATTCTACAGCTAATGAAACTTAAGATAGACGTCTGTTTATGGCTTATGTGGATGACTGTCTAATGCACTTGATGACATCATCATTAAAGTTGGCTTTAAGTTCAAGTCTGAACTCGAAATCTTGAGTTTTTATTTGAGATTGCAGACCGAATCTAGGGGACAAATGTGAACATGGACTAGAAACTCATATGAGTTAACAATAATACACTCAAACGCTGAATAATAGACATTTTTCTTGAGTTTGCACAATTAAAGCAGAACATAAAATGACCAAAATAATTTTGAGTTTGATTTTGAGTACAAAAATCAGACCCCAGGCCGTGTACAGACTCCCAGATATTGATAACGACACTGAAAACTTCGGTAGGTGGGCCCACAAACCCCCAGATATTGAAATGAACACTGAAAACTCTGGAAGGTGGGCACATGGACCCCTATGATTTGGAAGTGGAGGGCGAACATTGCTCATTATTTATGACTCACCACTAACGTCGGGGAGACAAACGTCAAACATGGGTTCTCCATGCCTCCATAAGGGAATGACGGCGGTAATACAAGAACGTCGTAAACTCCCCACTCGTACGGGCCGCATATATCCTCAGCAGTCTTCAACATTGTCTCCGTCTGTAAGCACAAATTGGTGTTTTAACAATTCTTCTTATGTAGGGAATTTTCCACACATCAAGGCACAGGACACAGTGATGGTTAATATGTGACTGAGTAAAAAATATTCAGGAATGTAACTTTGAAAATTAGATATTGAATACCATAGAAGTTGAAGTGCAGACGAGAGACAATCTGGCAATCGTTAAAATATAGATTCTAAAGTATTCATAACACAAGAACTCAACATGCATCAAATAAACAAACCAATGTGATTTTCTTCAGTTTAGAACACAACATGATGGACAAACAAAATTTCACAAAATACAACTTTTAAGAAAAGTTTACTGAGTTTCCTGTAAGCATGATCTGTATTGTAGAGCACAAACAGAAATATTTTGAACCCTCTCAACAATATTGTAAGCCATTGAAAACTCTAAAAACAACAACTTCAGCAACTACTTTTGCCTTATTAAAGAACTTTTGCCAGTCTCCATCAACAAGTCTATATTACTTGAAAAAAAAATCCATGCACAAATCCCAGATAAAATGAAGATATGTCACTTGCTTGGTCTCAGCCGGGACTTCCATCAGCAGGAGATTGACTGAATCTTATTTCTGAATACCCGACTACTTGTTAAAGCCATCAGACAACAAGAGCAACGCGGAGCGTTGAAATGCGCCCACAAATGTATTGCAAATGGTGTGCTTTTAGGGTTATTTATTTATATCATAAAAATGGCCACTAGATGGCGCAAAAACATACAATCCATCCAAAAACAGGAACATGCCATATTTCATAAAAATCTGTCAAGGAACTTCAGAGAAACAAAGGAAAACAGAATAAAATGAAATTGCCACTAGTGGGCACAGTGTCCGTTGGATCCGCCTGAAAGTCGTCGTCGTCTGTTGTTATCTTCATATAAATACACTTACTAAATTCAGTAAAGATCCTGCAGTGGGTTTAAGAGATACAACTATGGGCGCAAAACAAAACTACCACTAGAAGGCACCACAGTAGTCAGTCACCATCATCAAAGGTCGTCTTCACACTGAGAACATATATGCCAATTTTCAAATGATTTGGTCGATACAGGGGTGGACACCAAAAACAAGATTTGAAAACAGCAAAAATGGCCACTAGGTGGTGCAAAATACCATCCAAAAACAGGAAGATAGTGTCATCTCACCAATATATGCCTATATTCAAAATTTTATGAAAATCTGTTGAGAACCTTTGAAGATACTGAGTTAAACGTAAAAAAATAAAATTGCCACTAGGGGGCACAGCAGTAGTCAGATCTGTCTGAAAGTCATTGTCATACGTAGTCAACATCATATAAATACACTTGCTAAATTAGGTAAAGATCCTGCGAACGGTTTAGGAGATACAGCCATAGGCGCAAAAAAAAACAAAATTGCCACTAGGAGGTGCCACAGTAGTCAAAATCGTCGGAAAATCATCGTCAACCGTCCTCTTCATAGTAAGCACATACATGCCAATTTTCACAATCATCCTTTCAGCAGTTTGGTTTAGAAGGGTGGACGCAAAAAACAGACTCGAAAACAGTAAAAAAGGCCACTAGGTGGCGCAAACTACGTCGAATCCATCCAAAAACGGGAGGATAGTGTCATCTCACTAATAGGTGTCTACATACCAAATTTCATGAAAATCCGTACAGACTTTTGAAGATACAAAGGTAAGCGTAAAAAACTAAAATTGCCACTAGGAGGCACACCAGTAGTCGGATCCGTCCGTTTTATTCATGAATGGAACATATGTGCCAAATTTCATAAATGTATGTCAAAGGGTTTTGGAGATAGAGCAGCGGACGCCGGACGCCGCCCGGACGGACGGCTGCAGATGACGGCATAATGCGTCCACATATAAATATGTGGGCGCATAACAATGAATAATGCATAGTTTCTCTCAAATATTGCCATCATGTTAACATTACTTCACTGATTTTCGGCCTATCTATTTAAGATGACAGAGAGACCAGTGTAGAGTTTAGTAGCTGTCTTGCGACTGGAAAAATCTACTATAGCCAAAATCACGTGTTCTCACTTAAAAAACACGACAATATCTAACGTAATCTCGCAAATTGTTGACTTTTAAAGAGCTCCTAGCATAGGTCCTATTATTACTGAACTCTACCTAGAAGTCCATGCCATTAAAGGTGAAATGCTCAGTGCCAGCTAAAATCATTGCACATGATATTTTTGTCACTATGCTGACAATTTATGGATGCAGATGGTCGCCAAATGTGAACACAAACTAACATTACAAGTTTAATGTTAAGATCTCACAAATAGCTTTGGATTTACAATCACATGCTTATTACCGCCATGGCTAGGTTGGGGGGGGGTATACAACCTTTGACAACGGGTACCTAGACTGTTTTACCATAAGTGCATTATACATAAATGATCATACTTGAAGCAATCCACTCACCTCAGCAAATTCGTAAGCACACGCATCAACCATCTCTTTCTCACACCACACCTTAGACCTTGGCCCAATGTCTCTACAATAAGAGCACAAAACATTTACTTCGTAGGTCAACACTAGCGAGTATTTTCTTATATACATATCTGGCCAGTTATAGCCACATATTACCAAATGCGGATATTTTCATTATTTTGTAATATCGGACATCAAAACCAATGCCATTTCTGTTTTTGATAACTTGACTTAGTTTCTTCTGCTTCCCTTACACGTAACTTGTCTCTTTGCCGAACTATTTTTGAGCAGACTCACAACATGTCAATGACTTCCACAACATGTTGTTTGGCAGTCCTTGGCGAGCACACACATGGTGGATATGGTGTCGCCACCTAGTGACTGATGGACAGAATAACATCTAATATTTGTATTACACTTCATTTCTAAAACATACTGTACCATCTAGAGTACAAAGACATTCAACTGAGGAAGAGTGCAGATCCCAATGTGTGATTTTCATTCCACAGTAGGCGCCAAAAATAATAAGACAAAAATGATGCAGAATTCCCTTGGCAATCACTGAGTGCAAGGAAAATGAAATGTCATGATGGCATAAATTCACCATTATAGTAGAAGGAATGACAGGTCGTGATGGGTCATTATCTATTATGATGAGAATACGATGTTTCCATTGGTCATTTCTCAGGCCACCTTTAGATGGTCAGTGAAATGACCGGCCATCGTGTTAATGTATATAACCTGGAGGCTGGTGTAAATAGACCAACTGATTTAAGAAATGATATTACGACAACACCACCTTAAACTGCTTTTAGAAAGTCATTTCATAATGGGGATACTGAATTTTGATCATTTTGCGTACACTGTACGCAGAGATGAACAAGTCATTTTACAATAAAAAGACAATTGGCTTATAAACAACTGAATTCAAAAGTTAATTATTGGCTAATATAACAAAGGTTTCAGTTAAAGACAATATGACCACGTGTGTTGAGGTGTTGGTAAACTTTCATTTCAACCAGTTCTGAATGGCACAACTTTGAGCAAGTTAGCCATTTTGAAAAGTAATGAATGATATCAAACAAAAATCTGCCTTGCATCTTGTGGAAGTGACCTCACACTAAAAATTCTCCTGAATGCACAATTTATGCAGCCGAATCTGGGAATAAAGTCAAAGTTTCCTTACCTGGAGTCTAACGCTCCAACCACAATGGCAATCAGGTAGGTGGGTATGGGAACCTTTTGTTCAAATGTGGTAACCATTAGCGATGAATCCGAGGGGTGCGGTGAAGATGTCTGGCGCACCGCACTCATCAATGCAGTCAACTCTCTCGGGCAAGAAATCTGAAAATAAGACAATCAGAAAATATTCTTTTACTGCTTGAGGACATGCTTGACGCATAAAATGATACACTAAGTGAAGCAAACTTATTGAGGCTGGTGTTGAACAATAAGAAAATGTCAGCTCTAATCTGAGTAAAGAAAAATTTGAGACAGAATTGTAACACAAAGTGGTATGGATAAAAAAACAGGTTTTGACAAAAGCATCAGGTTAATTAGCAACTACGAGACATAAACGAAGATTTACCAGCTTATTATTTTAACTGACTTGTTCTTAGTGAAATAACGTCAGCAAAATCTCAATATTAATTTAGAGGACCCCGCCTGAAGAAGGCCAAAGGATGGGTGGACCTATAATACTATAGGAGGGGCCCCGCTTTCAACGCTTGAAACTGAATTTCTTTACTACGTCATTTCAATACGACTAAGTCATTTAAAACAATGTGTTATTTGCATTTTAGAAAAAACAAAACCAAAAATATTGACATTTTATAGTCAGTTTATTACTAGTCATCCAATAGAAAAAGAATAAGAACTACCTCTAGAAATTTTCGATGGCTGGCTGTCACCTTCCTCAGTAATAACCACTACGCTTAAGCCTTATTTACAACATACTATTTTCAAGAGCTCCATCTGGTGGTAATCACTACCAAGGACGATGGCAGTTAATAGTCAATAGTCGTTAAAAATTTCTAGTCGAGGTAATGCTCATTTTTCTCTTTGACGGCATGTAAGAAACTGACTAGATAAAATCACGACCAAGTTATTTAACAAATGTTGACTTTTACCTTTAATATCCTCACTACTATATTGCCTTACCTCTGCCGTGTAAGTGACTTTAAAGCCCGGGGTGTCTTGACATGGCAGCATACTGCGAGCGTGAATAGGCTGACATTGACTAAACAGATACGGGTGAACTTTGCCCAGGGTTTGTTTTGGTGTCAACCACTGGAGGGCAGTACTGNCAAACCCAGAAACCGCGAAGCATTATATCTGGGTTGTAAACAATTCATAAATGAAACTTATATACATAGAGATATATACAATTAAGTAGTATCTAAAATAAGTATTCCAATACTTAGACATGCTATTACAGATATATAAAAACAAAAATATTTACAGATTCATGTAGGGAAATCAGATGCAACAATATTGATAAACGGTATATAAAAATTTGCTAACGTTGCTTAGGAGGAATTCGTTAAGAACAAAGTCAAGGTTAGGAGTTAGGACTACCATTCAGTAATAATGTAACTCTAGTAGTCATTTAAAACAATGTGTTATTTGCATTTTAGAAAAAACAAAACCAAAAAATATTGACATTTTATAGTCAGTTTATTACTAGTCATCCAATAGAAAAAGAATAAGAACTACCTCTAGAAATTTTCGATGGCTGGCTGTCACCTTCCTCAGTAATAACCACTACGCTTAAGCCTTATTTACAACGTACTATTTTCAAGAGCTCCATCTGGTGGTAATCACTACCAAGGAAGATGGCAGTCAATAGTCAATAGTGGTTAAAAATTTCTAGTCGAGGTAATGCTCATTTTTCTCTTTGACGGCATGTAAGAAACTGACTAGATAAAATCACGACCAAGTTATTTAACAAATGTTGACTTTTACCTTTAATATCCTCAGTACTATATTGCCTTACCTCTGCCGTGTAAGTGACTTTAAAGCCCGGGGTGTCCTGACATGGCAGCATACTGCGAGCGTGAATAGGTTGACATTGACTAAACAGATACGGGTGAACTTTACCCAGGGTTTGTTTTGGTGTCAACCACTGGAGGGCAGTACTGTCAGGTGAGGTCTCATAATCAATGCAAACCTTGAAGCTGCAGAAAGAATAGAGAGTATATCTAGTTAAAACAACATTTTTTCAATTTTTAGTTGCAAAAGACGAAAAAAGAATGAAGCCACTTAAGCACGCAAAATCTGACTCATAACATCACTTACTGTGATAAGACTAAATTTCAGTAACACCAAAACCATCAGCAGCNGCATTATATCTGGGTTGTAAACAATTCATAAATGAAACTTATATACATAGAGATATATACAATTAAGTAGTATCTAAAATAAGTATTCCAATACTTAGACATGCTATTACAGATATATAAAAACAAAAATATTTACAGATTCATGTAGGGAAATCAGATGCAACAATATTGATAAACGGTATATAAAAATTTGCTAACGTTGCTTAGGAGGAATTCGTTAAGAACAAAGTCAAGGTTAGGAGTTAGGACTACCATTCAGTAATAATGTAACTCTAGTAGTCATTTAAAACAATGTGTTATTTGCATTTTAGAAAAAACAAAACCAAAAAATATTGACATTTTATAGTCAGTTTATTACTAGTCATCCAATAGAAAAAGAATAAGAACTACCTCTAGAAATTTTCGATGGCTGGCTGTCACCTTCCTCAGTAATAACCACTACGCTTAAGCCTTATTTACAACGTACTATTTTCAAGAGCTCCATCTGGTGGTAATCACTACCAAGGAAGATGGCAGTCAATAGTCAATAGTGGTTAAAAATTTCTAGTCGAGGTAATGCTCATTTTTCTCTTTGACGGCATGTAAGAAACTGACTAGATAAAATCACGACCAAGTTATTTAACAAATGTTGACTTTTACCTTTAATATCCTCAGTACTATATTGCCTTACCTCTGCCGTGTAAGTGACTTTAAAGCCCGGGGTGTCCTGACATGGCAGCATACTGCGAGCGTGAATAGGTTGACATTGACTAAACAGATACGGGTGAACTTTACCCAGGGTTTGTTTTGGTGTCAACCACTGGAGGGCAGTACTGTCAGGTGAGGTCTCATAATCAATGCAAACCTTGAAGCTGCAGAAAGAATAGAGAGTATATCTAGTTAAAACAACATTTTTTCAATTTTTAGTTGCAAAAGACAAAAAAAGAATGAAGCCACTTAAGCACGCAAAATCTGACTCATAACATCACTTACTGTGATAAGACTAAATTTCAGTAACACCAAAACCATCAGCAGCTCAAGGAAACGTTTCCGAATTTCTTCAGTTTGGCTCAACCTAATTTTCCAAAATTTGAAAATAGCAAATGTACACATTGCCTGATTTGAGTTTCTGCCTTGTTTGGCAATAATTCATGATTGGACGAGCGTGGAAATGTTCTTAAACTCCAAAGCATTTCGGTTTAGAATTCAACAGCGAAACAGACACAAAATCTGCCTCTAAGTCACAAAGGCTAAAATCACCCACATTGAACAGCAGTGTCTAGAAAACCGAAACTTAGGAAATATGCTGTACCTGCTCAAGTTGTCCCAGAACACAAAATCAAAAAAGTCACATACTAACGTTAACACCCTTTGACAGCAAAATTGTCCTTTCTTTCTCCCTCTCTCATGTCTTTCATATCATCACTTAAAACTCCTCTTTTAAACTGCATGCACCGTCATCCCACATAGATTTATTTATCCTATTTTTATTTGACTCACTGTTCTTTTTTATCATGCCATTTTGCATGTTTGATTTTTTAACCCTTTTAACTGTATCCCGTGCCTCAAATCATTGATAGTATGCACTGTAAACTTATAATGAAAAATCTTAACGACAACCTATTCTGCAAAAAGTACTCTGCCCAACTTGATGTCAGCCAAATAGTACAGTTATACCTTTTATCCTGCACGGCAGGTAACTTGATGACTATCTTAGACCCAAACCCTGTTGATTCTCCCACTTCAAAAGCAAGTTTCTGTCCAGAGGAGTCATCCCTCACGGCATGGATGACCAAATCTCGATTGTCAAGAACCTGAAAAATAATGCCGGGTTTCAGTTAGATGTCTCATTTGTGAAGCCTGTAGCCAGGCATAGGCAAGGGGGGTTGACAATTCTTTACTTCCCATGACTAAAACAGGGCAGAAACATAGTCGCCCGAACAGATAACTAATGCTCACTTCGTCTTCGGTTAGGTTAGGTACGGTGTTCAGACACAGAGCTACTGATAAACCTTGTGGAACTTAACCTGGCTTAAACTTTTACTTGAAACTATCAAAACGTTCCCAATACTTAAGGACAACCATGACCTGGTGGCGCTATCTACGTACCGTAATGAAGACAAGAGTCGCATACCAACTTCAGAAGCAAGAGTCGAGAAAATGAAATTAAGAATAGAAACTAGGAACTAGGAAGAACGAAACTGCGAAAGCTTACCACATGTCCAACATTGGAGACTTGTTTCTCGAAATCCAAGACTGCTCTACCCTTTAGAACCTTCTTTGAGAAGTCAACTGCGAGCTTCAAATGAATATGAGAGCACTTGCATTCGTCCGGACGCGAAAACGAGCTGGGATCAAGAGAGCTTCGAGCATTCTTGTCGGCAGTCATATTGTACTTTCTTTGGTCAACTGTCGCTCTAGCGGTAATTCTCAAAACTACAGCTGATATTCGTGCACAGGTATTTCGAGTTTGAAAACAGATCATTTGCACAGTTGTAATAAAATTAATAAATTCTTCTTATAACATGTATACAAAAATGATTTACCATCAAATATTTGTACCTGTTATTTTACTAAAACTTTCACAAGTTCGATGCACACTTGTCGCCCGTAGGCCCTCGCTGGCTCCCTGCGTGCTTAGCCCAGCCAGCAGCTACCGCCCCACCTAGCGGCACGCAGGGAACCAGCGAGACGTAGGCCAATAGGCCAAGCGATTTGGCACGCTGGATTGAATGAAGCGCCACCTATCCATAAATGACAGCAACAAAACTCGGCGTCGTCAAGTCGTGGGGAGATGATCATTGGAACCATAGTTGGGCAGGATGCATTATTGGACACGACACCGGAACTGGGAGACTAGAGGGCACGTGCTCGTCAAGACAAGAAACCGGAGAAACATAAAGAAGACTGGTCAAAATGCAAGATAACATTTGTCAACTACCAGTGTTTGATGTATAGGCCTGCCGGCCGTGAGAGCCCTGGGCCCGGCGGGTCTCCAATCTTTTTACTCGAAATGGAACTCGAAATTAGGTTTGGCATTTTCTTCTCTACTTTTGGGCGAACTCAAGATAAGTGTCTATTATTCTATGCTCGAGTACACAATAACTTACGTAGATAATTTATTGCCCTTAGTTCACAGTTTGTAAACCCAATATTAAAGCAACAAAGTTTGAACTCGAAATTTCGAGTTTTTACTCGAGTTTGCGACACGAATATAAGGGTCTTCAAGGGCAAACTTGAACTAGAAACTCCAATGCATAAACTATAATGTATTCGAGCACAGTCTGATAACCAATTATCTTAAGTTCGCACAAAAGGAGCAGAGAAATTGCCAAAAATAGTTTCGAGTTCGTTTCAAGTACAAAGATTAGAGACCCCCGGGCCCTGGCCACTGAGAGGGCATATTGGGAACGCTAACTGGGCCAACTGAGCCCCCCTCTAAACCCGCCACTGGTTTAACTCATAAACTGTCGTTGTTACTTCTGGAATGAAACAAAATCATTACACGTTAAAATCGGAAAATTTCATGAAGAGAGCCCCCAAACTCCGTGGGATGCCCCACTTCCCATGTTCCCCGTTTGACCGTCAACTTCTGCGAGCATGCTTTAGGCAATTGCAAATGCTTATAATTCCCTGTTTTGATACACAACGATTTTTGAGTGATTTACATGTTTACCTATTTAAGAAAATCGACTGCCTTTTGTAAATGATTTTTCGACAGTTAAACTTGGCTAAGATCTTGAAAGAATTGGTGATGCTTCCGTTGGGAAAGTCTCTATCCTTCGGTCCCCAAGTAGCAAAGTACACTTGCACTGAACATTTTTTGTCCATCTAAAATAATTCTTGCTATTGATGAAATTTGCAGTTCTACAGGGTGTCCCAAAAAACCAGTGTAACGACGATAAATGCATCGTTTCTAAGGAACAAGATTGGTGGTATAAATTCACTAACATCAGCCCAATTTTGTGGAATAGATCACTTGCCATCCTAGAATCTGCGGACTGAAAATGGTAAATGCCCGCGACTTCAGCTTCCGGTTCGTGCGACAATTCAAAATGGGTGGTAGTATTTTAGCCCTCCGTTAGGAATTGACAAGAAAATTAAACCGCTATGGGCGACCACAGATTACTACGCCTCACGCCATCATGGCGAAGACGTGTTGAACGCTGCACACAACGCTATCCGATTGTTACTGCGGTGTCAAGGCGTGTATCACTTTCCACCGCCCTTGCCTACAGCCTGCTGACCGTTTCATTTTCGTAAAAAATAAACACGATTAAGAGGAGCTCATGGTGGCTTGTCACGTGTATTTCATTCACATTTATTAACTTTTGGCAACACCTCCAGATGAGAAATTATGCCAATTATGTGATCAATATTTAAAACAGAAGATATACCCTTTCATTTTTAATGTGACGACTTAGTTTCAATACCTGCGAAGGTCCATTCACGTAGAGTACAGAGGTAGTTCTTGATTGTCCCCCCTACATAAGAAAAATATTTCGCATGTAACCTGGACGCTAAAATTTTTGACACGAATTCGGAGTCTGTCAGTATGTATAATGTACTAAAAATAAATAAATTCTGATCTTAAATTTTCTCATTCAATCCATTTGATGTGTACTTAACATCTTATAGGGCAGATGGCACTGAGACAGCATAGAATAACAATCTCATTCCAAAGCAGAAAGATGAAACATGAGAAAATCCAATAGTAGTCAAGTTGAAATTACAGAAAATCAAGTTTTCAGGATGAACATAATTTATTACAAGTCTCAAACAAACCTTATTATGATTCACCAATCACCACCCTTGTAAAGTAAAACCAAACACTCGCCTATATCCACTTCCTGCAACATAAACTGTTCAAAATATTTTAAAATGGTCTAAAAATGTGTACCACACTGTGAAAGCAATTTCTACAATAAGATTTGCAACAATACACCAACATCTCCGATTGTCTACTGAATAACTTACAAGTTTCATTCTGAGTGAACACGGTTACTTCCTGAAGAAGAGATATGTAAAAACTAAACAGGTGCCATCTACAGCACAATAACAATATAACTACGACATGGAACTTTGAACAACTCATCACATGTCAAAGACTTTTGTGCGTATCCATTGAGCATGAGACCGTAGTTGAGTATTTTATCAACAAACATTCCAGATTCACATACTGAATACATGACTGAATTGGTGGCAGGTATAGGTCATATTGGATCGATTCTTTGCAGCTCGAAAATAATGAGAAATATAAATATGAATTGTGGGTACAGTCCTAGAATGTTTACTGAACAGTCTTGTTCTGTAGATGCAAGATACTCACGTGTGGAACTAACGTGATCACATGTATGGCAATATTCCTCAAAGACTAGCGTGATCTCGCTTTCCTTGCAAGAAACTTGATCTACCCAACGTCTTCAGGTTCGTGTCAATAAGCTGAACAACAGTATTACCAGGTTATGTATGATCACCTTAAGCTAGGGTGTCATTTTGCATAATATTCCATTCAATTCCACATTGAGAAATGAGAGCATTTGGATACAGTTATTGGGATGATCACTGACATCAAGTTGAGGTTCACACCTGTCAATCACTTTCTATATTCACAAAATGTTACACTATCAATAACACTCAAGGCATGCCCTAATACGTATCCAGTTATAATGCTAAAACATTTGCAATATATCAGTACAAATCGTTCTGCTCAGAGGTGTTTCACAAATCAATCTGCACCTGTACATTAACAAAATTGTCCAGTTACGTAACAAACATAAAAACATTTCCATGAAAATGTAATCAAAGGGAAATGCTTTTGCAGACCAACTTATATCTACCAACAGTGCTATTTACTTAAATTCACAAGCACCTGAATCATATTTCATATAACTAGTTTCTATTTTCAACACTTCAGTTCACAGGGGACACAGGCAGCAAGGCACCAGCTAGGAGCTCTTCTTTGGCTCTGGTAAAGTAGCCAGGATGTAGCCAACGGGAGACATAACCAGCACAGTTATCAGACAAGATGAGCCGATCTTCCACTGTAACAAGGAACAAAGAGTCATATCCAAACAGAATAAGGGACTTTTCAATATTGGTGCTCTTTACAGTAATGAGAGCAAGAAAGTGACCTATGATCGATCCCGACTCGGATCCGGTGGACAGAAATTCAATTACTACATAGTGGTTGATATAAAAGCAGATGAGCAAAATTCCACTGTCAGCCCTTCTCATCATTTGATTAGTTTAAGTTCACTAATTTATTTTTGGATTTTGACACTGGCTGGGATTGAAATTCTCCCGCTTTATCAGCGGTAGCCACTGGCTTTGTAGCACATACATCTTTGCTGTGAGAAAGGTATGGCACAGGACGTCCTTGCTCATCAATTGATATTTCAAAAGGTTTGCTTTGTTTGTAAGACACTGGTACATCCCACCGCACTACGCAATACGTGGGATTTATAGGTGGCTCTGAATGCCTGTCCACCATAGACCTGATCAGTGAATTTCAATATCTTAGGGCTATTAAATTTCCAAAGTCAGCTATAGGTAAACGCACAACAGTGTGCATAAATTCAGTCTCCTGCACATGCTATTCCCCCTACCTGATCACCATTAAAGTCTCGCATATATATTTCTTTAGTTGAATATGGCCATTTTTGCACAGCTCGTGCAAGGGGATATGATGCCGTCGCCATCTCATCTGGCGTGAGCGGTGTAAAAATGGCCAACTGTCGTCTGCACTGGTTCATAGAAACAACTTTGTGTTGTCATCAGATTACATTTTATGGATAATTTTCGTGCAAACAGACCTGTGTTCTAGCAGCAAATATATCATACACATAAACTGAAATTTGGCGACAAGGTGCCTGTGGCCATTACATGGTTAGTCAGCGTTGCGTGGTGTGGCGTATGTGGAAACATGGTGTCTGGTATTTAGGTTCTTCAAGGGTTTACAAGTTGTGTTTTTTAAAGATCAGTCAGAACATCAATATGGTTTGCGGTGACAAGAGACAATTCCGTAAAGGTAAGTCTTTATTTCAGTAAAGAATTTATGACGACCCGTAGCATTTCCAATTAAATATAATGCAAAGTGTGCCACAACGTCTGATATTTAGGTCGTTTGACTGTACCACAGGCGTCATCAGCTTCTGATACTCCCTAATGCACTATATATAATATCAAAAGGTATGACACTTGGGACTAGGAATTCCACGATTTTTCACTCCATACGAAACATAAATCTCAATAAATTTACACAAAGCAGGGATTCAACAAACCATGAGCAATTGTCCGGATTCAACAAACCATGAGCAATTGTCCTTTTTTGTGATTGCATATACAACGTCCTGCTCCAGCGAGGTTTGCAACAAATTCGCTGTCAAAACACAAAAACCTCAAAAGGCCGATGCGTCACAACTTCTGAGTGAGTCATGTGAGTTGGTTCAAGGTCAACTACAGTGCGAAATTACCCGATGAGTTACGGACAGATAGCAGACAATGCCAGACCATTTGGTAACCCTCTGTGATGAACTGGCAATTGCTGTTATCCATCCTTAACTCATCGGGTAATTCCGTACCATACTTTACCATGAGTCAACTCATGTGACTCGCTCAGGAGTTGCATCGGCTTTTTAGGAATTTGTCACAAACACGCTGCTGCAGGACACTGTAAACGCTATCAGAAGAACTGTTCATGGCTTGGGTAAATTTAATGCGATTTGTGTTTGATACGGACGGCTGAAGTGAAGTACACGTGGAATTCCTAGTCCCCGTGTGTCTTACCTTTCAGTGTTATATATAGAGTATTCCCGACAATCACACCTGTGGATGGGACATGGAAATGGGAACATGAAACTGTTTAAATAGACAAAGTATGGGTGGTGCACCATAGGGGGACCCACTTTTTCCTGTGCAAAGGTATGAGGTGAATCTGCAGTGAGTGTAGTAATGTAAAGGCCTCTGTTAACCACTCGTCTATGGGCAGTTGCTCTGCGGTCGACTGGTTAGGAAGCCCCACATTGTAGGCAATTATATCGCCCTGAATGCCGCGGGCATACAGGGGTGACAGTACATCCCCATAAAAAGTTACTCATTTCAAAATACAGCAAACAAAATCGAATGGAACATGCATATAGGCACATGGAGTTAAGCCATACCATGACTCTGGATACAATTTACTCAGCATAACTTGAACATATCCATGAAAATCTGTTGCGGTTTGCTCGAGTTTCTCTTACCGGATGCTATTTTGTGGAAGTTACGTGAAATCACGGATGTTGACGGAAAAAAAACTCCAAGGGACACACATCTTACAAATTTCACGTGGTATCTTTCCATATTATTTTGCAAGTGTCACGTGCCAGTGTCACACACTTCGCTCAGTCTTGCACTAACCTTTGCCTAACTCACGTGATTCAGTTGAAATACTTTGTGGTTATCAGGTGCGTGGTGAAACAGTTAACAGTGTCAGTGACCAAAAAGTGAAGAAAGTAAGCGTGTTTTGAGTGTAGACTGTATTTTTTACGAGAACTCTTAATCGGTGAGCGGATTTCGCCTTCCGTCCGTTTAAAATACAAAGGACGAAATTATTAGAGAAAGCGATGGAAAGTATTATCCTAACAGGCCAACCGAGAGGCTACGTGTTGCCTAGTACTGACGCTGTCGAACTTGCTTGGAGTTGAAGCAAGAGGTACCGGGTTCGAAACTTGGACTAGGTGATTTTTCACCACAAGTAATACTTACAGCAAACGAAGTTGGATTTTTTGGAGGACCAGATACCATGGCAGAGCTTCCACACGCTTTCTGTGTTATGGTAGGATTCCTAACAGGCGCCAGACGCACAGAAGCAGTTGCAATTTTGAGTAACGACGACATCTCGAATCCTTCCTTTCTATGACTAACCTCGCACCTACTGGAGTCTTCGATTTTGATTCGTTAATAGAATATTGAAACCCAAATGACATTTCATGATATACGAACAACCAAAAGTAGTTATGATATAAAAAAGTAAAATGTTCTTTACTTGTAGTTGAAATTACATTTTACCTATTACATAAACAATATTGACAATATTTTGAAATAATATTTTTCAAGAGAGCGTCATTTAATGTTTGCCAACAAAAGAACATCGTAAGTGTTCTAAGCGTAACGGTTAGGGTCAAGTGAACTCTACTACCCTGAACTACCTCCGGGCGGATCCAGGATTTTGAGTTGGGGGGGGGGGGGGGG
>NMRA01000070.1:378270-400550 GCA_002633005.1 Phoronis australis | reverse complement strand
TATGTGGGGTTCACGCAAATTTTCTTTAAAGTTGTGGTTCCCATTTGTAACAACTAGATCCGCCAGCGTGAAAGTACACGGCGGGGCTCTGAGTGTTCCGCGTTTGAGAATTCAATTTTCATGGCTGTTTGTAGAATGAAGTCAGTTACACAACATCAGACAGAGGTACGTCGGGTAGCCAGTACTTTATTACTTTCGACAGTGTTTCGTAATTGTGGTCACAGGTGATAGGGCCGCCAAGTCTGATCATGGTGATGGTATTATTTTCGAATACCCACAATTAGATTATATTCGGGAACGTTGACGTAGTTCCCTCTGGAAACTAAACGCATCAATGGATTACCGCTTTTAATAGAAGTGCCCTCTCTAGTATAATAGAAGCATGCTATGGAGTGGGTACCCTGAAATTTATATGAGCACTGGCGAAGCCAGGTTCCAATTGTAGCCCGGCTACTCCAAAAACTGAAAAAGCAAAGTATCTCCAAATGAATGTGCCGGTCAGATTCAGCTTTGGCCTATTCCTCGTTGGGTGTAACCTGCAGTTTTTATATAGAGGAAAGGGGAGCTATCAGTTGCACAAGAATTAAGACAGGCGACAAAAGGGGCGGGGGAGGGCAAGCTCTTGGTGCTGAATCGGGGAAGACGTAGGTCAGTTGTGAAACATAGCCACACAGTCGCAGATGGAGTCTGATCATAAACTCGGACGGCGCGCCAGAGACCGTTGTAGTCAGCACCGAAACGACTGAGGACGGAAATCATCTGATTTCAGCACTGACCTCAGTGACATTTGGGTGTATTACACAATTATCCAAATACCAAAGATCGAGTGTTATTTCGGAATGCAGGCGCCCATGTCGGCCTTTGATGTTACTTTTAATACACACCTGACATGTCTGTTAATTAAGGTTAATTAGGACCTTATCGACATGTCTGTGTACGAAGTCAAATATCTAAAATATTATAGATTTTAAATCAGTAGAAGTATATATTTTCTGAAAGTGGAAATCATGAAAAAATTACATTTGACTTTTTGACAATCTGCCATTCATTGGACCACGTGACCATAGCTTTCTTAAATTTAGGAAAGAGTAGCTGAACAACGGTATCAATGACAATTGAATTTTCTCGAAAAACTTGATTAAACGCATAATTCACTACGTAATACACAAACTGTTACGTCAGGTAATAACAAAATCCTTCAAATAGAATACTGCACTAAGCAATGCGATCATGAAAAACTCGACGAGTCGTAAATTGTGCGTGGAAGGCTTGCAGCAAATATCTCAAGGCGCACGCCAAAGATGTCACTGATGGTCGAACAATGAAATTACTAGGCTTACATGTTTTCGCTTGGATAATTACTGCGCAAATAGAAGGCATTCATGGAAAAAACAAAACTAGTAAGAATCTTCGCTTTACTCATTGGGGTTACCAGACTGAATACAGCAGGGTGTTCTGCATCTCTGAGAGATTTTCAAAACCACAGAACTTTTTGAGCGACACAATGATAGGGCAATCACTCAGAGAGGAGGGAGGGGAGGAGGAGAGCGACAGGTATGCATAAAATTTATAAATGCTAACTCTAGGTCAAACAGCTGAAGGAAAGGATGGGTCTTCTGATTGGAAGGACGGACCCAAAATGGGACGCGGAGGAGAAATGGAAAGTCCGGAGATGTGAAAGTAGCACAGATTGTTTGGTTTATCATTGCCTTAAAACGAACAGATCAACTTTCGAAATAAATCGTTTGCAAATCCAAAACCACTGAGTGGAATGAGGGTCGAATCATATATTTGGGGGACTGGAATTATTTGCCACACATGGAATTTAATTTTATATTTCTCGTGCGAGCGTCCATCTTTAGTATTGCCACGGCAAAGTGAATGAAATTTGAACATTTGACACGCGACACGACGGTGACATTCAGTAACGCAATCCGATATCGCGAAGTGAAAAGCAGGTCCGTCGCTTCCCATCACAATATCGTCCTTCCCATTTTGGGCCCCTTTCCATCTGAAAATCCATCTTTCCCATTTGAAGGTCCGTCCTTACAACCAGAAGATCGTCCGTTCTTCCCATTGGCAGTCAGAACTTCATACTGGAAGACAAAGCCTGAGTCAAATCCTTTTCAGTCAAGTGCTAAGGTAAAAATTGGCAGGAGCAAGCTATGATTTTATTAGTTATCATTGTTATTAATTCACAACTAATCGTGCATACACACACTGTGTGTAAATAATATCTGACTCTTTTCCTACAATTGATTTCAAAAACTTTTAGACTCGGGATCGTGTGATTCGTTTTAAACTGTACCAGGTTTCAGCATAAATATGTTGTCAGAAACTAACGAAATGATATTTTGTCTTCCTAGAACAGATTTGAGGTGGTGATGTGGTAACATGATTTCTACAATTTATTTTTTATTTACACCAACCTCTGCCTATTTACATTTGCGCGATGTTTCGGTGTTGCCGGTGGGCTATTTCATTAGGCAAATCATACACTATTCGGGGGCTTGGCTGTACGTGCTGGATGAGATCATTGCGGTCGTAAACCAACACGCCTGTTTAGCGTACGAGTTTCAAAGTAAAAAACCGAACAATAAGTAAGACAAAAGACCAAAATGATTGTTGTTAAAATTGAAACGTAAATAGTAGCCATCTTTGAAGTTTTAAAATCGAGGCCTTATAAGAAAAATTAGCGATTAGATTTTCTTCAGCATCACTGTCTAGCAACGAGCATTAATCTGTGAATCGATAATGGCGGATCAGTCCCAGTCAGACTTAGGCACGCTTAGGCGTTGGTGTAACAAAACCCCAAATGTTAGCGTAGAGTTTGTCTCATGGCCATTTTCAGGTGTTACAACGTCTTTAGAAAAACGAGCACGGGTTACAATCATGGTAGTCGTGCAAATGTAAACAGGCTAGAGGTTGGTGTAAATAGACCAATACATTTTAGAAATGACGTGAAGCTATTTCTTGTTGCTAGTGTTTATGGACAAATGGGGTTGTACGTCCTTAGCAACATCAGCTATTGTTCTACTAAAACAAGGCGATGTAATGTTCATTCGAGCTCACAGAAACGAATCCCGCCAATTGGTCCCTGAAAAGAAATGTGAACTCAAATTTTACGCAAAAGAGGGAAGAAGTGTTCAAGTGACGTTCAACGACTTTAGAGCTGAGAATTCTGGGATTAGTTTGAAGTTATACGAGACGACTAATCCTGAAGCAACCTACACACCTCCGGCGGTAAGTGAGATTCACACAAATTTTTTGGCCTTCCGCGTGACCACGAGTGCTATCTAATTCCTTTTTGCGCAACCTTACATGAAATTAGTGTGTAGCGTAACGATAAAAGATCACGTTAAGGACGCTTCTTTTCAAATCACTGCCTGTGTAGCATTTTCAACCTTCAGAATGACCGTGGATAGTTTTAACATTGAAAATCACCCCATGAGCCATTATTTGATCAACAGATTCGTGACAGTTCGTGGAGAGAGAAAAAGGACCACCAACTTAGAGATATGTTTTACCCTTTCGCATTTAGAAGAAGAGAAAAACTTGAAAACGAAGTTCACTGACAGCGGGGAAATGTAAGGGATGTAGAATGTGAGGGGAAATCTGTTAAGTTGTAAAACAAGTGTAGGGACGACCAGAGGAGAATTTGTCGATCAGTTTCAAAATGGCGACCGACGACAGTGAAAGAGAAAATGTGGTGCTGAATCTGGAGGCTGCCGGGTAAAATGAATCGTAAACTCGTATTCACTCCAAACGTTTTTCCTCCAGTAGTTCTAGCCAACTAAGAGGGAAAAAGGAGAGACAGACACTAGCCCGGGTGTCACCCTTCTATTTTAGGTGCTAGCCTACTTCGATTGCGGCCAATGTTTTCCCATCACACAATTTTTCCAGCACCCAGAGTATATGCCATTTGGGATGAGCGGGGCTTGTTGTTTAGGAAATAAGTACAGCGATTTGCAACTAACCCGCGTTACAGCCCCGCTCTTTCCGGAAACCACTTGCATGTGCCTTTTTATGCGCCCACATATTTGTATGTGGACGCATTATGTCGTCATCTCCGTCCGTCCTTCCGGCGTCCGTCCCGGGCGTCCGTCCGACGTCCGACGTCCGCTGCTCTATCTCCAAAACGTTCATGAAATTTTGCACATATGTTCCTATCATGGATGGGACGGCATGAGCGAACTTTCCAACGGATCCGACTACCGGTGTGCCCCCTAGTGGCAATTTTAGTTTTTTACGCTTACCTCTATATCTTCAAAGGTCCTAAACGTATTTTCATAAAATTTGGCATCATAGTCATCTAATAGTGAGATGACGCTATCCTCCCGTTTTCGGATGGATTCGACCTAGTTTGCGCCACGTAGTGGCCATTTTTGCTGTTTTCGAGGCTGTTTTTTGGCGTCCACTCCTCCATCAACCAATCTCTCTAAAGATGATTGTGGAAATTGGCATGTATGTTTTTATTATGAAGAGGACGGCTGACGATGATTTTCTGACGATTTCAACTACTGTGGCGCCTCCTAGTGGCAATTTTGTCTCTTTTTTCGCCCATTGCTGTATCTCCTAAACCGTTTGCAGGATCTTTACTAAATTCTGCAAATGTATTTATAGGATGTTGACAATGGATGACAAAGACTTTCGGACGGATCTGACTACCAGTGTGTCCCCTAAGAGGCAATTTAATTTTTTTTAGTTTACCTCTGTATCTTCAAAGATCTTCAATGTATTTTCATACTAAAATTTGGAATATAGGCACCTATTTTTGAGATAACGCCATCCTCCCGTTTTCGGATGGATTCGGTGTAGTTTGCGCCACCTAGTGGCAATGTTTGCTGTTTTCGAGTCTGTTTTTTTGGCGTCCACCCCTCTATCAACCAAACTGCACTAAGGATGATTGTGAAAATTGGCATGTTCTTACTACGAAGCTGACGATGACTTACCAATGACTTCGGCTACTGTAGCACCTCCTAGCGCCCATGTCTGCATCTCCTAAAGTGTTTGCAGCATCTTTTTTTAAATTTATGTGTATTTATATGATGTTAACAACGGATAACAACAACTTTCGGACAGATCTGATTACCAGTGTGCTGCCTAGTGGCAATTTTCGTTTTTTAGGCTTACCTCTGTACCTTCAAAGGTCCTCAACGGATTATCAGAAAGTTTGAAATATGGAGAGATGATGCTATCCTCCCGCTTTCGGATGAAATCGAGGAACTTTTGCGCCACCTAGTGGCTATTTTCCCTGTTTTAGAGTCTTGTTTTTTGACGTCCACACCTCGATCAATCAAACCATTTTGAGGATGACTTTGAAAATTGATGTACATGTTCTCAGTGTGAAGAGGACGGTTGACATAACGCATTCGACTACTGTAGCGCCTCCTAGTGGTAGTTTTGTTTTTTTGTGCCCATAGCTGCATCTCCTAAACTCACTGCAGGATTTTTATTAAATTTAGTAATTGTATTTATATGAAGCTAAAAACAGATGACGACGTCTTTCAGGCGGATCTAATGAAGGCTGTGTCCGAAAGTGGCAATTTCATTATTTTTTGTTTTCCTTTTTTTCTCTGAAGTTCCTTGACAGATTTTTATGAAATTTGGTAAATAGCTTGCTATCAAAGAAGCAATGACATGTACCCATTTTCAGATGGATTGGACGTTTTTTCGCCCTCTGGTGGCTATTTTTATGAAACAAATAAACAACCCTAGAAGCACTCCGTTTGCGGTGCATTCGTGGGCGCATTTCAACGATCCGCGTTGCTCTTGTATATGAGATGGTCGTACGAAGCTTTTGAAAAGTGATCTCCACCTACATCGACCTGACAAGTCTTTCAAAACAAAGGCCAGGTTCTTTCTTCACGGGTCCAAAATCCGTCCTATCGACTTGAGACCTCGCTATAAACAATTATTTTACAAAGTTGAATCATTATCCTTCGGATCTGTTTTCCANCTTCCGGAAGAGCGGGCGAGTAATTAATAAAATTACGAAAAGCTGTGATTAAGTGGAAAATATGTCTAGGATAACCAAACAACCTTATTTTAGCTCAAAATGACACGGAAAAGGGTTGCCTTCGCCTTTAAGTTTGGTAGGAGCGAGGTTCGCATTCCCGGGCGTGCGATTCATAAAAGTAGCGGATCGTGAGTGCTTGTAGTAACCGGATCAGAATAGTCATCTTGGAACATATTAAGGAACAAGAGGAGTAAAGGTGATGACTTATAATAGATTTATGCTGGTACTACATTTTTCACTTCAGAAAATTAGCTTAAAGGATGGTTCTTCAACTCCAGACGCGAGTGAAATGAGGGGACGATATCTCACCATCTCGTTGAGATTCTCCACTGACAAATCACGTGGTTCATATACCTTCTCAATAGATGTGAAGTCAGTCGAAGGTAAAACATTAAATGTTGTCTACCAAATTCACTTCTAGCCGTTACCAGACCGTGGCAATTGCCAGAGAGGGACCATTCCCTAAAATTGTTCCTAAAATCCTGTGAATTTTATGTTTTTCAAAAACTGTGCTTTACAAATTTTCTTGACATTTTCGAAATACACGCAACGTGTTGCCCGTACTAGTCCGCCATTGAGGCGACGATACGCTGTGCACACATTTCAGCCCCGTGTATTTTAAACGGCCGCCAAATTCCAGATACCAAGTAACAAGCTATCACCTCGTCAAATATACACTTCACTTTCGTCGGCGATCATTTCTGGTCTCGTCAGCCTACCCCCAATAAGGTATGAGGACGTATTTCGCGAAAAATTCCAACTCCGATTTTTGGTCGCCGTGAACGTTTTCTCCACGCGCTGTGAGCACTGATATAAAGCTTAGGTGACAACACACGAGTATACATGGGAGCGTATAAATGCCACATCACTCCGGTGCAAGTAACCCATCTCATGAAAGCATTTCCCCTCCCATGAAAGTCACTCACCCTGACAACTGAGAAAGCAACTCTCCCTCCCAAGACTAACAATTCGCCCTTCTAAGAGAGCAATCCCCGGCCTAAGAAAGTTCGCGAAGGTTTAAGACCACGGTTCGGGACCTACAGAAATAAAGAAAATGGGAAAGGTTGGGTTTAACGGCAGTTTTGTGGACTATATATGGGAAGTGATTGTCAAAAATGGTATACAGTAGTTTCTTGAAGTTGTTTTGAGTAAACTGAGTCCAGAAATTTGGCTTCTGCCATTGTCTACTCGGAGACGAAAGTGCCGGCATTATTAGAGCATCCTTTTTCATGGGCGGCGCAGCACTGAAAATTGTGGGGGGGGGAGGGCTAAAGCCCCCTCAGCCCACGTGTGGTGCATCGCCTATAGGCCATGTGCAGCGTAGCAATGAAAAAAGTGGGGGGCTATAGTCCCCGCGCCCCCTATGTTGCGCCGCCCATGTTGTTGGGTGTACACTCTTTCACAGTGCTACGATCAGGTAGCCCTGTGGAATGTTGTTTGACATGGCTTCTCATAAGTTAAAGTAACGAAACTGACGTGATAACATTCAATCATTCCCACTGGTTGAAACCTGGGAAGCCCCCTTTCAGTTTTCTGTTATACATAGTATGACGACCACCTTTGACTTGAATAGTTGCAATTTATTAAAACGGGCAGTGATAGAAGTAGACAAAATCAAGGAAACCCCGATTCATTGGCGTAAGCCCAAACAAGTACAGTGCATAAAGGCATGTGCAAGTGGTGGCAACGTGATTGGTATACTACCGACCAAAGCATGCGCATTGATGCCCACACAGGCCAGGACGTAGGTCGTTCATCATGTTTCCACAAGGCCACTTTTCAGTATAGGTGGCGCTATTTCAGAGGGTATGTTGGGTGTTGAATTCCTGTCGCAAATCCAGTTACCCTCCAGACAAGCGGAAATTGTCAAAAATCTGGTTGGCAATGACACCTTTCAACCTAAATTTCTGGGCTCTAAAGTGAAAGAGCTTTCCAACTATGGTCTCTTGTGTTGCACCTGAGTAGACGCGAATTTGTGATTTTGCCCGGTAAAAGAAGTAACCAGAATCGCACTGTTTTGGCACCTCAGTTTTTCGCGTGGATGTAGCAAGGTAAAAAGACATGGCTTTGTTGAATTTCTTCATCATTGAGAAACCCCATAAAGTTTGCTTCTGTCAGTTATGCCATTCCAGGTGCCTTGAGACAGGGTGCAAACAAGGGGTTTCATTAATTGATATAGACCAGTGATAACGTCAAAAACAGCCACTCAAACTTTGGTCATAGTCCACAGTGTTTCGAGTCAGTTGATTTGAGTGCACAGAACAGTTCTCACTGGGTTTTGCCGCAGTAACAGGACACCCGTCAATGAACTTGTCACTTTCTTCACTCTGTCGGAAAAGGTAAATGCAAAGAATGAAAAGTTTTGAGTCATTTGGCATCAAAAGCCCTGGTAAAGGCTCTTTATTCCGTCTTGTATTTTTGGCCGGCCCTTTCACTCCTACTGAAAAACAAAGTAGGCTAAGATATAAGGGGAAAACACAAAATCGGTACTTTTCACCCCAAAAGCACCACCTTACTGCCGACTGGTGTGTGACATAAGCTGACATTAGATTGCGAAAGCAGATTTCCTACATATTCCAAAAATATGGTCCAAAAGGGCTGTCAAAGGACAAGATTTTTTTAAATTCTGTCTTGTTAGAGGGCTACATGAAATCGCAGCCAATTCCTCAAATCGCTGTTTATACCAATGCATAAATACGGCAGGGGAAGTCATCTTCTACAACCAACCAAGTGATCTTTTCTCGTCTCCAATAGGTTCATTGACAATTACAAACAAACCAGATTCACTGAGCTTACATGCAACGCCTTTCTCAAAACTGACCCAAACGTGGCCTATCCCTAGAATTTATTTTTAGAGTGCATATTGGCCGTGACCGTGCAGAGTAACTGTATAGTTCCACCTTGGCTGGATCAACCACAGCCATCTTTAATCAGTCGCTTGTATGATAGTATATTAAGTAAAAGGTACACAAGAGCGATCCAATATGGCCCAATCACAAATGATCATAGATACAGGTATGTTTCGGTGTCATTTATTCAAACACCATCATCAGAAGAGAGAATGCAGTGGCCATCTAGCTGGGCCCAGCAACACGTAATGAAGCACAGATACAGCCAGTTAGAGGGAGTGACAATGAACTAGACCAACAATGACAACCTGTGGTGTGCCAGTTGCCTATTGAGATTGGGCTTGCACCAACTGATGTGTAGAGCCTCGCGAATTTTAAGCTCCTTTGTTGTTACTGCCTGGTCTATTATTGCAAAGTCATTGAAAGAGCACTGCTGATAACAATGATTGGAGCTCTGCAGGTGAATATTTACATGTGAATTACTGTCAGAATTTAGATGTTCCTTGGTCCTGGTTTTCAAATGGCGAACAGTTTCGCCTATATAACTGGAGCCACATCCAGCACAGATAAATTTGTATACAACCTTGGACCGTAGACCCATAGAAATTTTGTCCTTAGGGTTAAATAAACTCGACAGTTTTAGAGACTTGAATGTTAATACAACTCTTAAGTTCACACAGTAATCATTCACCAATTTGTTGAGTTTTCGTTGAGCAATTTTGGCGTAAAACCCAACATAGGGTATTTTAAAGTACTTGTAGTTAGTTTTGTCTACAGGATGAACATCATCAGGGTTACGTTGGAGTCTTGCTTTCAGTACCCTATTGACTAATTCTAGGGGATAGCCATTCTTTTGCAAATTCGTTGTAAGTTCTTTGATATTAGAATCAAATCTAGCCCAAGTGTTGTTAATGCGATATACCCTGTCTATTAGCGTCTTTATGAGACCTACTTTATAAACAAAGGATGTGAAGCTATGAAAACAAGTGTACAGTCCTGTGTAGGTCTTCTTATGAAATACTGATGTTATCACTGAGGTACCGTCACGCTCCACTAACACGTCCAGAAATGGCAAAATGTTGTCGACCTCTAATTCTATACTGAATTTCAAGTTAGGATGCCTCGAGTTTAAATACATCAAAAATTCCTGGGCCGACTGCTGATTTTCAAATATACAAAACAAATCATCTACATATCGTCGGTAGAAATAGACATGAGGACCAGTGTACGTCTCAATCTATGTTTTCTCATGGTGACCTAAAAACATGCCGGCTAATATGGGAGCTAAAGGTGAACCCATTGCTATACCATCAATTTGGTCAAAAACCTCCCCATTAAATACAAAATGGGTTTTGCTGGTAGCAAATTTGAATAGCTCCATGAGTTCAGCTCGAGTAATCTTTACACTGGGATCGTTTTTCATTATATAGTCAGTAGCCAAAGATATACATGCGTCCACAGGTAGGTTAGTAAACAAACTCGCAATATCAAAAAGAGGCAAGAACCGATTCCTGAGAACTTGACCCCTAACCTAACAAAATTAACTACAAGTACTTTAAAGTACCGTATGCTGGGTTTTACGCCAACATTGCTCAATCAAAACTCAACAAATTGGTGAATGATTACTGTGTAAACTTAAGAGTTGTATTAATATTCAAGTCTCTGAAACTGCCGAATTTATTTAACCCTATAAGGACAAAATTCCTATGGGTTTACGGTCCAGGGTAGTGTACAAATTTATCTGTGCTGGCTGTGGCTCCAGTTATATAGGCGAAACTGTTCGCCATTTGAAAACCAGGACCAAGGAACATCTAAATTCTGACAAAAACTCACATGTAAATATTCACCTACAGAGCTCCAATCATTGTTATCAGCAGTGCTCTTTCAATGACTTTGCAATAATAGACCAGGCAGTAACAACAAAGGAGCTTAAAATTCGTGAGGCTCTAGACATCAGTTGGTGCAAGCCCAATCTCAATAGGCAACTGGCACACCACAGGTTGTCATTGTTGGTCTAGTTCATTGTCACTCCATGTAACTGACTGTATCTGTGCTTACTTGTTGCTGGGCCTAGCTAGATGGCCACTGCATTCTCTCTTCTGATGATGTTGTTTGAATAAATGACACCGAAACATGTCAAGTCGACTTAAAATCATTGTTGTTTTCTTTAATGTATGCTGCTACTTGCTATCATGGAGATACAGGTACAACGCAAGTAGATAGCACAGTTATGTCCAGGCAAAATTACAACACAAAGCATGAAGAAGCACACAGATCCAAGTCCGAAGTCATGCCACTGGGTATAATTCATAGAACACAAATGTATCCATGACAACAAGAGGCATGAAACACATAGAGGGAAGGTATTCACTCCACATCACGTAGAGTTAAGAACTACAATATTCATGGCACCAAGATGTTAGGTCCAAGGGCACAATAAACATTGTCACAACACAGAAAACAAAGACAACAGCTTAAGCATGACTCCAACGCACTACTTTATTGGAAGGGGGAGTGCTTTCTTTGTAGGAGGGTGGAGGTGGTGGGGGTGGGGGGGTTCTTGGGAGAGAGGTTGCTTTCTTGGGAGGGAGGTTTCTTTAATTGGAAGGGGGAGCTTTCATGGGAGAGAATTTATTTTCTGGTGAGAGGAGAGCTTCCTTGAGAGGGGAAGCGCTTTTATGTGAGGAGTATTTCCGTGACGTGATTTGGCAACAGGGGCGGATCCTGAATTTTGAGTTAGGGGTGGCCAGGGCACAGGAATAAATAGAATTGCGCCACATGCGCGCGCCCAGCCTAAAATGTAGGGATGCAGGGGTCTCGAATTTTTGGGTTTGTGAGCGTTATTACTAAAAAATAAAAATATAAAAAAAACGATAAACGGGGTTTGTTCAAGGCCTATGCAATGTGCATTCGCTCGCCGAGCCCCCTGGGTGCGCGCATATGCTAGTCAACAATTCGCAACCCGCCCTGATATCTGGGAGAATTTTAGGGGGGGGGGCATGGCCCCTTTGCCCCCCCCCCTAAATCCGCTTCTGGGCAATTCCCTCTGATTAAGCTACAACGATGTAAGTGTAGCACCTTTCGTTATTCCTGAAATGCCACCTACCGGAAAAACTCGCAAGATTTGTGTCCCTTGGAAACTCGACAGAATTTCATGGATATGTTCAAATTATATCGACTAAGTTGTCTCCAGAGTCTTGATATGTACGTGCTAATCATAACTCATTGCCAGTATGTTCATTCGATGTTATTCGCTGCATTTTTAAATGACTATCTTTCAATGGGGATGTACCATCGCTTGGGGACCGCCGAGCCCTGCCACGTACTAACAGGCAGCGACTGCTTAGGTGACACTGTACAGTTCTCACTGGGCTTTGTCAGGTGGTGCACACAACACTGGACTTGCTGCTTTTCTTACTCTCTGTCGAAGACGCTGAATAAAATGAAAAGTTGTGACTCATTTCACTTCAAAAGCATGTTCACAGAACTTCATTTTGGGTAGTTTGCGTGCTACCTGAAACGCCAGCAGATAGTGTGGTCGCTGAGCAGCAATGCCGCAATGCTACAGGATGTCATTTTGAACAAAAAAAAAACATGTATATAACCGAAGTAGTGGACTTCTCTCATTCATCACATGTTCACCAATACAAGAAAACCACATTCACTGGACCTAATTGTAATACAAAAGCCTTCGTCAAAGCAGCCGCCAGTGGTCTACAGCCAAGAAATGAAGTGCAGTTTATGACTGTTCATTGCCACCTTATGGAAAGCATAAGCCACCGTCAAATATTTTTGTCTCTTTTGTCTCCAGTTTGAAGTAGATGCTCACTTTCCGTCCCTCGATCTTTAGCACTCCGGATAGCAGCCAGTCTTAGCGTTTTAGCAAAACAATTCAGTTAGTCCTTGACACAACAGAGTGAACTTTCCCCAGGCAACTCTCTGTTGCTTCTCGTAGTGCATGAGCAGGCTAAGATCAACACTGGATAATGACCCCAGCGGCTGTATCAGCATAGCTTCATTTTTCGATTTCTTGCAGAAATTCTAACATTTTGGGAGCGGTGGTATCGTGTCATAATCGGCGTTGGCTCAACCCTCATTGTAATACCAAGCGTTGCTCTTTCTGTGTACTGCATTCTGAAGACAAGCAAACGCGAGCAAGCCCTACAGGAGCAAGGAGGTAGGACAGGGCCGCGTTCCACAGAACAGGTTTCATGTGAGGAAAAGCGAGAACGTACAAGTGTTCGCCGCGACATCGCCATGCTTTACAACTGAAGCACGTGATCATACTGCCTTTACTTACATGTGTGTGTTTCGTCTACGAAACGCGTGCCAGATAGGTGTCGTTCCTTTCATTCTCTTACTGATATGCGAAAGTTGATGCACACGCATCCCAACGTAGAAATTTTTGGAATGGTCGCAACATGGTCACTAGGAATATAATTGCTGCAACGCAGTCATTCCCAAAACTCCCCTTTGGTTTCAACTCCAGAGGACAGCGGTTTTCAAATGAGGCTAGGCAGCTATAGTTACCAGTCTAGCTCATATCCTAAAAGCTGCCGCGGTGTTTTGTCCGCCGTCACCACCCAAGGGTCAATTATCTACCGCCGTTTAAAGAGCCACTCAAACCAAATGCAACTACATTCATCTATGGGTACCAGAGAACGGAAACCTAAGGAATCTAATTTGGGTTATTTTTTCGTATTGTTGTGGGTAAAAANTATGTGTGTTGGAACACATTTTTGCGATTTTTATGTTACTAAAGAAAGTGGACTCTGGAAAAGAACATTTTTCCTAACAAAGAGACACTGTGATTTGAAACACATGGTGCATAGTTGTCAATATTCGAGAATGAAAGATCGGAATAACTGGATTGAAAAGCGGGATAAACGGATAAAAAGCGGAATATTTGGGTCTATGCCAAAACACAAGGTGAAGTGTTCGCCGTAACACACAAATACGTCCCGATAGCGTTTTTGTGTGAAACGAGATATTGCAGATGCAGTAACACCCAAAAGCGCCAGACGGCGTTATTTTTTAGTCGAACGAAAAATTGCTGGCGCCGCAAAAGCCCATGAACTCCCTTTTTTTAATCGAACTGAAAAATAGGGCTATATCGCGTGTGAAAACCACAATAGCAGTATTATGATAATACCTCAAATTCACCAAGTGTCAAAGCGCGGGACGTTCTGATGACAGGTGTGACGGGGTAAGGGGGGAAACTTCAAAAATTTATGCTTTATGTCAAAAGTGGAGCAGTTGGCATGTGCGCTATCGGCAACACAAAGTGCACTCTTTTACAAGGTAAATTTTCAGTTTTCAATTTTATTTCATGAGTTTAGGTAAATACTATAAATAACATTGCTCCACAGACATTAAAGTAATATTACATCCGAGCAGCAACTAAACATTGCGCAAATGAATTATTGCAGAAGCAATACAAAACAGTAATAATATATATATATATGTCTACACACACATACTTAGTTATGCAAATAAAGACACGAATAGTTACGTAAGCACATCTGTTAATAAACTTTTCATTTATGATTGCGGAAAAAACAATTCGAAACCAAATGTTGGTTATTCTTCCGTAAACTACTGTAGACCCAAATTGTCCTGTTGAAAAACTCTTAACATGAACTTTGACAGGATGTCGAAAGTGCCTAAACATTTTCGTTCAGCATCTCTTTGGATTATCGAACGGAAACAGTGAATTCAGCCAGGACTAATCATTTTGATACTATAGGCTGGCAACCTCCTGTGCATATTCGCGAAACACTCGCCTTTCTGTAGAATTATTTTACGAGATCTTGTAAATTATTTTCTAAACGTAAAAAGCATGTAGAACTCAATTTTGAGTTATATAGCAATCTGCCATTCCTTGGATCATTTGACCATGCAAAGCAACGCATTAGATTTCTTTTGATTTAAGAATGCCCAAGATGAAACCTCAAAAACATTTAGAGTGAGTGAGCACGTGCACTCCTGGGCCCGTTTTACCGACGGACTATGTACTGTTGTAGACAGGTTATTGAAATCGTGACGCTGATTTTTAAAAGGGTGAAAACTTTTAACTGACATAACGTTAATAAATATTCGGGCTGAACAACGGTTTGTTAAAGAGCCACGTTACTGAACTCCGTGTAAGGTAAACGTGATCACTGTCTTGGCTTTGACGGCACTTTGGACCAAACGGACCCCATCACTTGCTGGTTGTTTAAACATGTTGTCGGGATACGGAACTATTTTTTTCAATCGCGAGTCTTGATCTTGCGTTCGCGAGAATAAATCAAGCCCTAAAATTATGCGGCGAGTTATTGAGTTAGAATAAATTCTACTATTGCAATCTAAGCCGGGAGCGGAGCTCATGGGGGTATTTTCTGAGTGCTGAACTTGTATTATCTCTCCTTGTTTAAGAGGTATAATGTTGGGCAGTCTCAATTTGATTATTTTGAAAGGAACGACGTTTCCAACTGAGGTGAGAAAGTTGTGAATTTTTCCATTGCCATAATTTATCATCATCAATATGTCTAGTAACATTTCTATATGCTGCACTGATTGACTTCATAGGGTCCGCAGGGTCAATAGGCTAAGACATCTAATTGATCGGACAGCCAGAAGTCGTCATTGTCGTAGCCGATTCAGTGACCTGTCGGTGAAATGCAGCCTGTTTCTGTCACTGCATCATATACAATACTGTCATCTGTTGGTTTCTTGACAGCACTGCAGCTGATTGCGCAATATAAAGCAAGAAAAAACGGTAATACAGGCAGGCCAGCGGCTAAGAAAAAAAGTGGTGTCACGTCTGATAAAGAGGCGACACCTTTGCCAGCTCCCAAAGACACGACAAAAGATACCAGTCAGACAATCGACCCCAAACACGTAGAGGTTCACGCCACAGACAGCATTTTCGTGTGAAGTACGAATCGAGTCTTCTGAAATCGTTATTAGATTTTAAAAAGGTTCGAAATATAAATGTTAGCTGCAAGAATTTGTTTTTAACCAAGCATGCGTTAAATGCCAACTACTAAGTCTTTGACAATAGTGTGCTGGTGACAGTGCCCGCCTCGTGCCTCTTCTACGATAAAGTCCGACACTCGGGTTGTTACGTACAGGGACTGCATATCTCTCGTGCCTCGAATAAGTGCTTAAAGTAGTCTTCACATTGTTGAAATTTACTGCCTTACAAACTGCCTAACGAGCGTACCGGTGCTTGTATGTAGACTACAAGTTGACCTCTCCTTTAAAAGCCCGTTTACCTTCATCCAGACGATGACTTTTTGCAGACGATTGAAGTGTCGCAATTCATGATGAAGTAAGACAAGCTAGGTTGATCTCGTCCAAACATTAATAGTAGCGTTTGTCTAATAGAAACAACTGTTCTTGTTGAAGGTGAAGCAACAGTTCTTTGAGCGCTTTCATTTCGTCTTGGTAGTAAATACAACAATCATGCCACCCTTGATGGCCTACTAACAGACCATCCGAGTGGGGCAAAACAGTCAATGCATTTAAACATTACAATTGTTAGTGAATATGGGGTTGAACACTCCAAATCCATACGCCCTCTAACGCGAAAGGAGGTTTCGAGTCTTCCGCAGCAAGAAATACGTTTCGTTCAGTCGGCATAGTACATGACGGCACCTAAAATAAATAAACGTAAGTCACAACCACAGCTGAGAAAAGGTAATAAATGAGTACATGTGGTAACATTTTTAGCCCGTCGTCGTTAAAATCATTCGTTTCGTCTTCTACACTTAAACACAGCCTTTATTTTTTGTCTTTTTACTCTTGTGTGTCTACATCTCTGTTTTACCCCAGAAATCTCTTTACAAACAGGAAAGCTAAACTGCTCTACAATCAACTCTAAACGCTTAACCAAAGGTGGAATCCGTCGTGTAAGATTTATGGTGATTCACTCGCATGCAACGTTAAATAGAAGTTGAATAAATTCATAAGAACCTACCATTTTTACAAATGCGGATTCCCTTTGCGGTCAACACGGCTTTCTTCATCGACTTCCAGAAGTCTTTTTCTTCTGATTCAAGCGTAGGCCATTCAAAGTAAACACCTTCGCGGAGTAAGTGCCGAAGAGGTTTCGACAGTTTCTCCAAAGCTACGTCGCCAACAACTACGGGTATAACAAACCCTTTACCTCGTAGCATACTCATTCGCAACTCGAAATAGCACTGATCCGAATTCAAATAACTTTCTGTTAAACACAACACGATCTCTCTGCTGGATTCAATGCCGCGGAAGGATTCGTCCAAAACACAGGCACCAATCACTGTGTCCCTTTCTCGGAAGAATATTTGAAGTCCCATTTCTTCTAGTTTACGAAAAACAGAGGCAGCAAGATTATGATCTTCGTCGGAATAAGAGATGAACGCGTCAAAACATTTCGATACCTCAACGAAAGTGTCTCGTCGTCGTTTCAGGCGCAGAATATAAATCCAATACCTGACATGCCACTGATACCGCCAAACGATTAAAGCAGTACACAAGGCCACCGAAGTGAGAGAAGACACTGTAATTATGATAGTGTCCTTGATACACTGAATGTAGAGTCCCTGAACAGCACGTAAAGAAGTTATTTTACCATCTTCGTATTGGCATGTCAAATTATTCTTGTTTAGAACTATGCCATCCGAAGCGTCGCTTTGAATCCACTCAATGAAAGGAATGTTGCCGCAAGAGCATTCGAAACCAGAGTTGTTGTTCATTTGCAAGACGAAATTGCCGCGTTTAAGATCATCTGTCTGATCCTTTGTAAATCCCTTAATTTCATTATGGCTTAAATCCAGCAACTTCAGACTAGGCAACGTGGCAAATTCTATGTTCACTACCTTTATACCGTTCCTTTCCAAGTTGAGATACTCTAAGAGGGGACATTGTGAAAACATACCTTCCGGAAGAGAGGTCAGAGAGTTCAAAGCAAGATCGATGGTTCTTATGCGTGGAAGATTACTGAACGTCGTCACCAAGTCCTCAGAACTTCTGAACAGACCGAATCTGTTTCTTGACGCCATTAAATGTTCTAGATTTCCAAACGCCTTAAACTGCTTGGTGCTTACATGTTCTAAATTGTTGCTGCTGATGTCCAGGATTTCCAAGCAATCAAAGCCGTACAAAACGAAGTCCATACACGACAGGAAATTTGAGGACACGTTAAGATATCTAAGGTTGTTTTTCAATTGCACCCTCACACCATTGGTAACAAAGTCAGATATGTTTACGTCATAGACTCTCCCCCCTTCAACTGTAAGAGGCATAACAGGGATGCCCATCTTCACTACATGTAGTTTCTCTAGAGGAATACTCCCTCTCACCACGCCCCCATCATACAGATAACGCTCTCGTCCATACTTGCGTAGGCCTGTTTTAGATAACACGACTTCCATATTTCGATTTCCATTCCTATTTACAAACGGGTTTGGTCTCGCACGTTCCAATGGAACTGCCAACGATTTGTCGGGTACTTGCGTATTGCTTTTTGCCGTTTCCGGCTTGGTTTGGCGGGAACATTTGTCTGAAAAGTCGCGCATGAATATTTCGCTCTCATCTTCCTCACAAAGAAGTCTCACTCGCGAGTACAAAAACTGATACGAGAAATGAAACTCTTTCAGGCACCTCCTCTTGAACAAGTCCATAAATATTCCTGCGCTGTCCTTGAATAAGCTTGGCATGTTGTAATCCACGTTGATGTATTCTAAATGCTGCAGATGTCGAAGGAAAGGGCGCACTATTGTGATCGCATTTTGTCGCAAAGATAGGGCCTTCAAAGGGACTTGTTTTAGCGGATAAAACTGTTCGGCTGTGATGGTAATGGCTTTGTCATCGTAATAGTAACAACTGTCAATAATTAAGACTTCAAGAAGAGTGGAATTTTCTAAACACTCCAATACTGGTGAGAAGTATTTTGTTGTTACACCAATGTCCTCTAAATAGTTACACGAGAAATCTAAAACCTTGAGACTTCGTAATACCGGATTCAGCGCATGTTTGCTAAACTCAAGTACCCGTAGTTTTCTTAATGCTAACCGAGAAATATTCAGGAACGATAGTGGTTGAAAGTTACTTTCCATCAGGTTAAGTGTTGAGTGGCTCAAGTCTAAAATATCCAGAGCTCTCAAATGTGAAAATCCAGTGGGGAGTGGGGAAGTAGGCCATGTAATCGAAAGATAACGAAGATTCGTGAGATCTCGAAAAGTGTAATTTACACATGTGGTGTCAAACCGCTCTGTCCTTTTCATTCGAAGAGTCTGAAGTTGAGGAGTGGAACGAAACAACCTAGATGACCCCTGGTCACAGCCAAACGAAACACCATTCATGTTTGTCAAGCTTAAGTTCTTTAGAGCTTTTAGTGCCAGAAAGCTATCTTGGTGGAACGACAAAAGTGCTTTATTGTAAGAGAAATCTAGTGTCTTCAGTTCTGTCAACTGCATGAAGGCACCTGCAGGGACGGAGGAGATGATGTTTGAGCCCAACAAAAGAACAGTCACATTTGCTGGAATAGCTGTCGGTAAAGCAAAGAAACCTCTGTCGGTGCAGTTGACTATCGTTTCATTTTGTTCGGTTCTAACAGTACAATTGAGTGTTGAATATCCGCGAATTACTAGTAACAGGATGAATAGGCACAGAGTCCCGTTTGTGAATGCTTTGACTTCAATGGCCATCTTGGTTCAATATCTGAAAAATTGAAGACGAATTTCTTCAAATACATGAAATGTTTGTGAGCTGTGAACCCTTTTCTTAGTGCAAGAAGCATATTGAAATACTACGGTGATAATTGAAAAATGTACAGCGTCCTATTTTTTACATTTTATTGTCATACGAGTACATTCAAATCCAACGATTATATATGTCAAAATTGCTCACGACTCCCAACAAATACGTAACACCAGTACCTTATAAAGTTGGCAGCGCCGTGACTCAATTAACTTAGCTATACAGGTGACACCAGTGAGATCAAGTAAAAACAAGCAGGCGGACTAAAAAAAAAAGAAAACGGAAGCACCACTGCGAATTGCGCGTTTGCTCTTAATTGGGGCTTTTGTCCCATTTTGTCGGACTTTTTGCCTCTGAGGAGCGGACCTTTTTGCCCATTTCGCCAAATGGGTGGCTCGTTTGAGCCCCACGAGTCCCCCGAGCCCCCCCCCCTGGATGCGCTCATGCAATTGGTGTCGCCGAAAACCAAGACAATTTCATTCCGCGATAGGAAACGTGAAAAGGTTAACAAATTATTTGCACAAATATTTATAAGAACAGAAGTTGCCTTATACCTCAGTTTTTCTTTCTGGTACCCTGGGTTCCTGCACAAGCTTCGAGACAGACAAGTTTCTATCTTCACCGCGGCCGAAGAAATAACGCGTTATGCAGTTACGTCACGAAACTGAACCAGAGGCTAAAACTTATTTCGGATTCCTAACAAATTCCACGCTCATGGACGAGCAGATTTTCGCGCCTTCGTCCACTACTTTGTTTGCAAGTGCCAACTATGTAAATGTATGACAGCGCTAAAAGTTTACAATAAGAACAAAGTAGTCAAACTAACAACGTGTTAAAAATGAAAAACACAAGTCATAAGTTACCTTAGATATTGACACAGATAAAATAGCCGGATAATTAAGTCTAAGAGGGTTATGCAAAAGACAGTTGATCTAAAAAAACTATTGGATATTGAGGATGAAGCTCCACTAACAATTCACACCATGAAATCAGCAACAACATGAATCCTCTTGTATATGTTACTGGCTCTTAAAGTATATGAATATCAGACAGAGATTCTACCTACATGGGTTAATTTCTGTACGTAACTGCCACAAGCAGTCATCCAACAGCAGGCTTTTACCGCTCAGTGATGGCTTGTTCGTACGTATGTTGATTCCTTGATGACATTCCAGATATAAATAAAGCAAATTTCCGGGTGGCATCTCGAGCTGTTGATGCATTTTACCGCTGACAAGTGTTTTAGTCGACATTGACCCTGCCGTATCTTTGAAAACACCCCAGATAATTAAAGCAAACTTCCGGGTTGCATCTTGAGCTATAGTTAAGTTCCCGGAAAGACAATTATAGTCTCAGAAGCTCTTTCGCACATTAATGTGTGACATATGCAGCAAGACATTTGCCTAGAAATTAAAACTTCTACATACACCGGAAACTAGAAGTCTCTTAAAATCCACAGTTCTTAACTTTTATCGCAGCCCTGAACCCGATACAGCAGCTGACGTTTCATAGGCGGATTCGGGGGGGAGGGCAGGCCTTTGGCTGCTGGAAGCAAAATGAAACAACGGCAGTGTGAAGCGTGAGGAAATATTGAGTTCAGCAACTAGGACCGGTAGCGGACGAGAGGGGGCTAGGACGGAATCGTGTGTTCCCGTTTTTTTTTTAGTCCACCGATAGATTTCCTGAACAAAAGGTCCACATCCCAGGCCCCCATCCTCGGGCCGCCTGTGCACAGCACATACAACCGCGCTTTGCCCAATTCCCCGAGGCAACATGTTGCCGCCCGTTGTGGTATCCTAGGTCCACCACTGCGTTAGAAAAGCTACAATACTGTAGGCCTACTTTTCTGCACTCGACAACCAGCATACACTTATATCGACCTGTATTAGCAAAAAAACAAGGATAAACAATTACAGTCCATAGCAAATGGGTTTTGACAATATCACACCGAAAAGGTCTGAAATTTACAATTCAGGTGAAATTTCATACTTTTACATGCAAAAAATGAATGATACTTCGGTCATTATATTCACTGAGTGGTGTAACTATACCGAAAACAACGCCCGGGTACTAAAACACCTTGTTTGGATTTCATGCGCAAGTGAAATTGCTCGTCTTACGAACACGGAAAAATGGATACGTTATTGCATTTTAAAAACGATATGAAGTAGGAATTTTGGTGAATTGTCAACCGCAATACAATCATCAAATCCATGTCATGGTCACATCATTTCACAACGCGACCGAAAGGGCTCGCTGCGCCTCAACGTCACCCACTAACCTGGGCCCGGTCTCCAATCTTTTTACTCGAAATGGAACTCGAAATTAAGTTTGGCATTTTCTACTCTACTTTTGGGTGAACTCAAGATAAGTGTCTATTATTCTATGCTCGAGTACACAATAACTTACGTAGATAATTTATTGCCCTTAGTTCACAGTTTGTAAACCCAATATTAAAGCAATAAGTTCGAGTTTGAACTCGAAATTTCGAGTTTTTACTCGAGTTAATAGCACGAATATAAGGGTCTTCAAGGGCAAACTTGAACTAGAAACTCCTATGCATAAACTATAATGTATTCGAGCTCAGTCTGATAACCAATTATCTTAAGTTCGCACAAAAGGAGCAGAGAAATTGCCAAAAATAGTTTTGAGTTCGTTTCGAGTACAAAGATTAGAGACCGGGCCCT
>NMRA01000070.1:357871-372666 GCA_002633005.1 Phoronis australis | reverse complement strand
AATTTGTTGGCGAAAACAATTTACACAAAGTTTTAAACTCGTAACTCATCCCGCTGTCCTCCAATATGGCCGACGCGATCCAAACAAAGTGACCCAAATTTCGCCACAAAACTTGCAATAACTTTACAGTGCTTGCCCCGATTTTGATACTTTTTCGATTTTTACTGAGTAGAATGTACTACCTTTCCGATGATAGCAAAGTACTTTTTCAAAACGAGAAAAAAAATAAAACCGAAAAAAAATTGGTTCGACCCATATTGGTTCCTAGGTTCTACCGGCCTACGTAAGGAACTAAACACCACTAAGTACGCGTAACACTCCAAAAAAATCAACGACCACTAACTACAAACTATAAATACACTACATATGCTAACGAATCACGAGATATTACTAATAAAACAAAATAACGAAGACTTTTCGAGCAAGCCATAGCACATTCAGTTACAAGGAAAAAATGGCGGCATTCAGGACAAGTTCCTGAACTGATGAGCCGGAAATGTGGGTACGGAAATAACCGATGACAACCGTTAATCATACGCTCAGAGAGAAGGGTCAAATACTGTTACAAAATCGCTTTTGGCAAGAAAGGCGAAAAGAATATAAAGAAAGATTGTCGAAAATAAGAATTTATGTAGTAAGTATTTTCGGGTACTGGAACCACATGGGCAGTTTGCAACAAGGACTTTAAGGCACACACATTGCACCGGCTACTTTTTGGGAGCTCTCACGCTAGCTGCTATATATCTTAGCTAGGTATAGAAATTACTTCTAGACTCCCTTGTTACCCTACGGTGTCGCCACCTCGAGTGTTTAATGCCGATCAACAACATAAAGCCTCCTCATCGTCTGCACGATCCCGCTCATGTCATCTACGCAAACACCACTCGGGCGAAGTTGGCTGGGTACGACCCGATGATTACGTGAAGCGCTTGGAATCGGAAGGAATTTCGAAATTATTACTAACTTAGTAATCATAGTAGTACCAGTAGGTGCACCAAATTTGTTGTTGTCCATCTATCCTATCTTTACGGATAGGCTTGGGCTGGACCTTCTCCGCGGGGCGGGTTGTTCGATCGAACCCCCCGCGACCCCGCCAGGCTACGGGCCTGGTTTTGTTTACTTACACAAGCCAACTGTGGAAGTGAAGGGACCAAATGAATGAGGCAGAACAGAAATTCTATGGTCTTTAAGGTGAAACAACTCACACCTTTGGTCACTGAGCTCTCGACAGGTGGGAGAAAAGCGGCGACTTCAGTGTACACTGCTAGACAAACCCAGTGAGGACCGTTTAGTGCCTCCTTGGTTTGGACGGATACATTGTGGATAGTCAGTGGCGGATTTAGAGAGGGGCCAAGGGGGCCATGGCCCCCTAAAATTCTCCCAGATTAAATTTGGTAATTCGGGGTGTAAGTGTCTGACGAGCAAATTCCTGGCTAATACTCTGCCCCGCCCCCCAACTAAAAATCCTGGATCCGCTCCTGGTCAAGGTTTTGCAGCACTAGCTGGAGCATAGAACAGATATTACGTAGTACGTTTTGTTTGAGCAGACTTGAGTACGTGCGGCCGAAGTTAATAAAGTGATTAACTCGAACCAGTCTTTAGTCTATCGTCGCACCGAAAGCTACTAAACACCGGTCAGCGATAACCTGTGTCCGCCCATCCACGGAGTAAACCGCGTGTTCATTACAATATTTGCAAGCAGATGCGTGCCGACTAAGTACGTTTTATGAATAAAACGAATAAAAAGACGAATATAAACAGCATGGATCGTACTATGCGTTGCAGTTTACTTGCTTATGTTATATTACTAAAATGTAGTTTAAACAATTCCTACTCTACCGGACACATCAGTTTTCGCTCAAAACCAGTGTCAAATTTTAACATGAAATCTCTTTTTTGTGGTATTGTAAAAATAATAGAAGCTGCTGGACAGTGAAATAGTTTGTGTTATGGATTAACTCATCCATGGTCTCAGTAATAATTATAAGTAGAAATTGGAAATATTGCCTGAAATTTCTGAGGATAACGGGTCAAAGAATCAAAAACACATAAAACTGATAACAATTCTTCACCCTGCGTTGCGAACAACAATTTCTGGGAATAGCATTTCAAGCATCTTATCATGACGATCCTTGGAAAGAACGCTAACTGACACGATTCGGCACTCAGTAACAGTAGCATAGAATATGCATTTGAAAACTGCACTCGTCAGATATTGTCACTCTACAGGAAATTTTAGATCACTTTTATTCTCCGTTATTGTGGAAATAAGAAAGTACGTGATCTAGTTTTTGAAATCAGGCACATTTTCGTGTTTCTCATTAATGTCGGGAAGGCAAAGAATTTTAAATCTATTACTTACCATGAGGGTATCCCCATCAGTTCACACTGCTTTCCATGGGGGCCCTCAGTAAAAACAAACAGATAGTAAGACAAAAACAGAATTACAAAATGAAAGACAATATTTAAATAATAAGCAAAGAATAAGAAATTAACACGGAAAGACTGATGAAACAAAATAAAAAATAAAATATGATAAATAGAAGATAAAGAAATTAAGACAAGATAATTAACTAAAATATAAATATAAATATAAATAATTAAAAACAGATAATAAATAATTAGTAAAAGTAAGACATCATATTAATATACACGCATGTATCACGCATCGACGGGTATTTGTTTTCACGCCGGTGTTGAAGACCACAACACAACACTTAAACAGTACACACCATGGATTTTTGCATATTTCGAATTACCGGTGGCCACAGACTAAATGTATGACGTAAAATTTAGCCAAATCCATGATTATTTTGTGTCATTAGCTCGAAATTTTGATTTCTCTTTCAATTTTGCCAATTTTCACATTTCCCGCCAAGTGACATCATGGGTTGAACACAAGAGATCAGCGACTAGCATTGAACAACGGCGGAGAGTAGGGAATTTGAAAGCGACAACGATTATGAGCAAGAAATGAACAAATACTATGAGGAAACGTACGAGAATGGTGGCCAGGATGACGAAATGGGGTTGCACGAAAGCGAGAACGAGATTGATATGTTTTCAGCTGCGTACTTTTCTACTTTGAGGCTTTACGAACTGGATCCTCCCGCGAGAGAAGCGGCCTCGGGCTCGGCCAGTCAACCCAGTCATCCAACAGACGATCCTGAATAAAGAGCCGATGTTTTTGAATAGTAAATATTGTCCTTTATTGAACCAGGCCTTCATCGTAACATCTCATCTGATTGGAGTCGAAACACGACTCCTCAAAGTGGGCAGAACACAGAGTGGCTCCGGACAGAATCGCTTGGTCCACGCTGAGGTCCCACATTCTCGTTCGGCGCACGAAGCAATACCACTACTGCGCAACTTTGGCGTCCTTCGGAACACCGAGACGTTCTCCGTCTGATCGTTGTTGCTGCAGCCTCCGCAAACACATCTTTTCATAACTCTACGAATCTAAATAACATGTGAAACTCCAGTGGCTCGAAAACGAGGCAGCAAATGTTCCTGACGAATGTTTACGGCATTGTGAGTAAATACACCGAGATTCAAGTGTCACTGTGTAATCCAGGAAAGCCCTATTGCCATGAATCTCAAGTATATAGTACTAACTGTATGTTTTTAATTCTACTAGTTATGTGTGCTTCGACCGTAGAGTTAATAGCAGAAAGCGATCGAGAAACAATCCTAATAAACTTCAGCACGTGCATTATACTCAAGCAAATAACCCGGGCATAAATCCTGAAGGTTACTGGCAGGAGTGATAGGTCTATACTGACTTATTCAGTTCTGACGGTAGCGTTATTTTGAACTCGGGAGACGATTTGTGTGCGTTAAAATATTGCCCTTTGTTATCCGTAGGATTCACAAAGGATTGTAGGTGATACTCAAACATTAAACTAAGGCAGTGAGTTATTTTTAGAAATGTCATTGCTTGAGAGAGCGCTGTTGGCTGTCCCGCCGGTTTTCGGATGTAGCGCAGCTTAGCAAACTCTAAAAAGTTACCCAGCTACTTTGAAATTTGAACACACATCTTAGCAGAGTACAGAGATTTTATCGCTTACTCTCCGAGCCAGTTCTGAATGTCGTCTTGTCTTTTACGCTGGCATTTTCCTCCGCGATAATTCTACGTTTCAAACACTCACTGACGCCTTACCAGGTGAGGCTACCTACATTTATAAGCACCTCCCCGTGATGGTCACGTGATCATTTCTCTGTATCCGGCAAGTGTGCAAAAAGCCCATTAATTGGTCCAGTTTCATAAAGTTTACGTAAGCAGTAACGGATTTAGGGGGGAGTTGGCAAGGGGGCCATGCCCCCTAAAATTCTCCCAGATTCAATTTGGCAGCTCGGGGGTGCGAATGTCTGCCCTGGCTCCCCCCAAACTCAAAATCTTGGATCCGCCCCTGGATAGTGAGAATCTTATACCCGGACTGACTGAGTCCGACCTCTTCGTTCGCCATCTTGGCTGATCAAACAGACTAGTTCCGTGTGGACTTGAGAGTAAGATCTGTTAATACCAATATTTTTCAAAAGACATAGGCCTAGACTGGATTGTTAATATACCCAGGATTGTTCTTCCTGACAGTCACCTATGTTCAAAATACCGGTGTTGACGGTGAATCCGGGCGTGCGTTCAGTAACGCTAGGACCTACGCTAGGACGTAGGGAAAATCTAACAAAAGTCACGTGTTCCCATTCAAAGTACATGGCAATATTTTACGTAATCTCACGAAGTCTTGCTTTTTAGCGAGGCCCAAGCGTTACTGAACGGGAGGCTGTACTTTGCAAAGGTCGGCCTCGTTTTAACTAAGTTCACCACAGGATAAGTATTGGCTACCCTCGATACAAAGAAAAGACAACCAGTTAGCACCTTAAGTGCTTAAAATCACCAATTCTATATCAAAAACCTAAAAAACAACCAACCAGTCGATCAGCAATCAAATTATAACACCCATCTGACGATAAGTTGATAAGATGATCTCATGTTTACATTTCTTGGTCGATGCATATTGCATAGAACAGGGACATCCAATCACAGCTTTAGTCATCCGCCTTAGGGGTTATTGTGAAAATTCGTCAGATATTGCTGCTCGTTTCCGTTTTTTTATCGTATAATAAACAAAGATGAGGCGTTGCGTTTGCAATGGTGAGAGGAAGTTGTGACAACTCTGTATTTGCCTACTCTGTGGATCTTTTTACTCTGCCGTAGGACATCGGAAAAGCGCAGATATGGCGAAAGTTTGTATAACAAACTCGCGAGTTGGTGGACATGACACACTGGGGCTGGGAACCGATTGACACTCATATCCGCGGAGCCAAGAAACTTTCAATTAAAGTCGCTTTTCTTCTATTTACTCGTTTTGGAATATTGAATTCAAGATTGTGATATGCTAGGTTATAAATGAATGTTTAAATATTTGAACAATGTAGTCATTGGTCAAGAGAAGGTAAATGGTGATTTTAAGCACTTAAATATGATTATTTTTATCACCAATCACCCCGGCATCGATGGTCCAACGAACCTCAGTTTCGAGGGGTAAGAGGTAACTTCATGAATAATCTGAAAATTTCTGTGTTCAAACAATCCTGTACCATTGATGTTCTCACGGAATAGAGGTGTCGTATAACGCTGTTTTTCACCATTTACTTGTTATTTTAAGAGATCTCTTGCGTTTTATTGTCAGATCTGCATAGAGCACAATGTAAGAATCGACAACTTCGCTATCACGCTAATGCGCATGCACTACGCATGCTCAAATCGAGGCCGTGGATTCGTGAATTGATAGTTTCAAGACGGTTCACGTGATATTTCCTTGGTCACCCCCCAACAAATGCACCCCAACACTTTAAATGAGGTATGCATTTGCAAGTTTTTATGAATTCGCCATCCTTTGTCCATACGACTGTTCAGAGTCGCGTTATCGATCTTGACACCGGGCAAGTAATTTCGACATTACTCTTTTTGTTGATAGTTTGTTCCTAAATTGTACGCTCGACGCAATCTTTTCCTGTTACGGTAATTTTCCACCTATTTCGTACTATAAAAATAATTGCGAATGGTCAATTTTCAATTTTTCCGAGGCTGATGACTTTTTGCAAATAATGGGAATTTCAACAAGTATCATCTATACACTACAATCCAAGCTTGTGATATTCTAAAACGTTTTTGGTCTTTACTTTTTAAAGAAATTTAACAAAAAAGAATTTCACTTGTCGGCTATGTTATGTGCTAAATAAGTGAAAAATACCATATCAAACACTGTATCAGGATAATCCAAGGTCACACAAGGTTAAGCTCAATGTTCTTGTTTTGAACATAATTTTTATCACCTAAATATTGCTCCAAATGAGGGATTATTGGTAAATGAAACATTCATTGTTAAATCAGTTCATGTTGCTGGGTGATTATCGGCGACCTGCTAAAACCCGGTAGTCAGACAGCACACAAAGACACTATTGTCGTACCAACGCTACTCGCTATCTTGTCGGACTTAGTATTCCATTGCAGAATATGAATAACTAACAAATGAACCATTGTTCTGAGATAAGCCGAGGATGTCACGTGTGCGTGCATTATCAGTCAGAGGCATTATCAAAGGCAGGCCAGTCACAGCCTATAAAGAAACTATTAGCGTTGTTGCCCCGACCCTTAAAGAGCCCTGGCTGTTATATACCAGGACGCCAGACACCAACCACTGGGCCGTTCGGCTCTTTTCTGCTAAGGCGCCAGATCCAACTCATACCCCGTTCACGAACTAACTAAAACGCTGGAGTTTTCGTTAGCACTTCCGTTTGTAGCAGAAATGCCAGTAATGTGGACGGTTACAAGTGCTTCTTTTGCTGCTTTTTTACCAGTGCTTTTTTAGCCAGAGCGTTTACTTTAAAAGGATACCAAACCCGGTTTTGGCCTATTAACAGGATACTAAAAACGACTCTCCCATCCAGCTCTCTGAAACAAAATAATGCTTTGTAACCCTCTACCGCCCTCAAAAGTTTGGAGAAATTTTTGAAAACTCCTTTCAAAGTCTGCTAAATGGGCAAGCGTGACCTACGCTTTTAGCGAATTACTCGGCAAACTTGAATGTGGGAAAAGACCACCCACCAAGGACCATAATTTCCAATCTATGACATGGGGAGTATGAGTTTTTTGTTGATTGCTGCCTTTATCTTTCAAGATTGACGCCAATGATAGCAGCNAAACAGCAAGAGCGTAGGGAAATGTTGAGTTTATTAATTAACCCCGGTAATTAAAATTATACGGATGAAACAAGATTTAAATGTGTGCTGTTTTAGTGTTTGGGGGGGGGGCTCAGATCCAATTTCAAGTGTCATATTCGTAACACGGCGCATTGGTAACGGAACTATGGCTAAGTATAAGCTCTCCCGCGATATCCCAGGCGACCGGCAATGGCGCTGCGCACTACGACTCCGTTTCCATCGTCTGTTCCACCGTGCAATGAAGAAAATTATTTCATTTTTTAAAGAAAATGGAATCTGAGTGACGGTGAAAAAACAGAAACTACTGGTAAGATGTGAATTTTAATCGAAGCTTTGGTGAATCACTCAGAAACCTTAACTTAAGACGATTTCCAAAGCAATCCCGTCATTATTGCCAACACGAAAAACGGATCTGGTCTTTTGGGCATTTGAAGACTATTTTAAATACAACAAATTTGTTAAGAAGCGATTGCACAAAATATAAAACGTGTAATAAGCATTACAAAGAAGTAGGTTTCGCGCGCAAACGCTGCGGACCATAAACAAGTAAGTCTCGTCGTGGTTTGCGCAAATGCTTACAGCCGGATAAAATGTTGTCCCCCCCCTTGTGATATCCTAGATCCGCCACTAGTGTATGTCGTTTTAAAGGACACACATACAGGGGTATGAGACCTTTGTTTATGGTCGCTTTTGTCAATACATGCCAGAAAGTGAACGCGTTTTGACTATCAGATGTGCGATCCGCAGAGGAGAAAACCTCTGTCAAACGCAAGAACACGCAAAACTTCGTGAAATAACACCGTGTATTTTTACAAGCGGCGCATGTAATCACACTAGCGCTACCCTGTTTTCACGACCCAGGTGGTGAACCGACAAACTAACTGCTGTGGAAAATGACTCTATCTGTGCAGACCTAGTGGGTTAACAACCAGTACCTTTCTGCTCGTTGAAATATGGTTATGCAATGCGCATAATTGCTTAATTTACGCGCAGAATTTATTAATATTTAAGACACAGTTCTGGCCATCCCCCAAAGAATAACGTTTGAATTTTGAAGATTGTAGTTTACGATTTCTGTAAAGCGAGCTTGTTAAAAAAGAACTTGGTGTTATTGACTTTGTGAAGAACAAGTAAGTTTCAAATAGTAATATACACACAGGGATGGTATTCACTCAACTTCGGAAACAGCATTGACACTAACATAATTCTTCGCTTGTTGACTTGTCAACGATAACAGTGGTCCTTTATCCTAACCCTATGACTCTTTTAAGAGTTAGTACGTACTTTAAAAAGTACGTACTAACCCCTGAATATTACTATATGTACTAGAAATTTGGGGAGCTTTCCTGAACCGCCTGTGGTTTTTGGTTGGCTAGAATTTAGCACGGTTACTTAACTAAAGTATACGTACTGATAAAGGTACGCGTTAAACAACCAATTCTGAGCGTTGAATAAGCGCAGAACCAATTGTGCGCGTTGAATAAGCAATATGTGCACATTGAATTACGGCATATATCAATGAACGAGCAGAGAGGTACTCGTTCAAGAACTCTTTGGCGCTTCATAGCATTTATAATTCAAACTCAAAACTGGTTATACAAATCATAATTTTAATCAGTTTCGTCCGTTCTGCGTACTGACTGCAATATTTGATTGGACATTTATCAGTGCGCTTTGAATAAGCAATTCCGCGCCTTGAATTAGCGCAGAAAGATAGTCGTTAAATAACCAATTCTAGTGCACGTTTGTAAAGCATCTGTTCACGTTCAAAGCGCAGAAAGATACTCATTATGAACCCTTTAGCGCTTCATATAATACTGCGCATGCGTTTTGAATAAGCATATTTCAATGCGCAGAAAAGTACTCGTCAAAGTTTAGTGAGATCGCACACTTTACTTGTAGTGCACTATAGCCATACTCGCAAGAAACTAGCCTTACGGAACTCAGCTTAGAATTAACCTCTGTGGATAACCGATAAACAGTATCTAATGGGCACTGTGAGGTGAAGCTCTTTGAATAACGTCATTGCCGACGAATGTAACGCACGAAATACTCCAGTCTTTTCCACACAGCGGCTTTGATTTTTTCGTTTCTGTTGACGTAGATAAGAGGATCTAGAATAGAGTTCAACAGACTTATTGCGCCAGTTGTGTTCAACAGGACCCAAACTTCGAAGTCGCTAAACATTGCCTTCACTTCGAGTTCTGCATGAGAGAAGTCCACCATAAGCATGATAGTGGTACTGCGGGGCAACATGCAAACTGCAAAAGAGGCGACAATGAGCAATGACGTCACTACGCCTCTGGTGACTTTAACTTGCTGTTGCGCCGAAGTTCCGGCAAGTCTCTTATGCTGGTGGATCCGAAGGAAGATAATCGGATACGCCAGCAACAAAACCACGAAGACAACCATGATACATACGCCTAGCATTAGTTCCGTCAGGCTTTCATAAAATGCCCTGAAGTCCTGTTCGGCTGGAACGTTTATTGAAGTATTCACTGTTTTGTTCCATCGAGTCGATGCTGAGACGTTTGGCATTATAGAAAACATTTTTATGACATACAGAGGTAAGATGGGAAAACATAGCAAGCAGCAACAAACCCATACTGTAACGTGACGGCCGTGCGCTTGATAGTTACAAGAGAACGGTATTGGAGGGGTCTCATAGTGGCTATAAGGCGATCTATTACCATAGCAAAAGACGTCAACAATACAGCAAAGCGAGCCGTGGACTGAATGCACACCCGAAATACCGAATACCCAAGGTGTCGTGGTGCGTTGCATTGTGGATATGCCGCGACAGTTATCACTGTCCACAACGGAATAAGAAAATCCGCTAGCGATAGACTAAACATGAGCAACATTCCCGCATTCTTTTTTGGAACGAGAAAAATCCCATAGATGGCAATCATGTTCGCCAGAAGACCAACGCTGCTGACGACTGCGACAAACACTGTTAGTTTATTACAATAGTTAAGAGCTTCACACCCGAACGGCCATCCACAATTCGTTTCGTTTGTGACGTTAAAGTCGTTAACAAATGCCATTCTCTTCTTAGTTTGATATTTCCCAAAAGCGGAGCTGATATCACTGAAAATATATCCTGTATCTGTGTTGGCGCTACCATCTGGTTTCTTCTCATTCGCTGCTTCACTTGATTCACCTGCAAATCGAAGACAATTACCAAAGTGGTGTGATAAATTGCAATAAAAGCTAGGTCTGTATGTTATCTCAGTGTCCGGCCACATGGATATGGTGGCCATTTGCAAACTGGAATAATCTAAAAAGCACGGTGAACGCTCTGATATTGGTTGCCGCGGCCATATGACGTCTTAGAGATGAATCAAGTTATTAAGCCAGATGCTGCCAGCTTGAAACAGCAAGGTGCGCTTTATGAAACTATTCATTGTACTTTGCAACAGAACTGGGTGCGCTTCTTAAACTATTAAACAATTACGATACCGCAGCAGTGCTGCTGTGGTAAAATTAGACGTAAGTAGGTGCCCAAAGCCCACCGCATCACTTTGAGCATTGAACGTAACTTACGGTGCGTAGGCGCTACGTTCAAATGCCAGAAGGTGGTTGGCTGCGCCTACGTGCGCCTACGCTACACTACAACACTGTACTGCAACGGCACACACACCACATTTCAGAGAATAATTTCGAGAAAGAAGCATCTAACGGTTTAGATGGTAAGCAATATCAATCAACCATGCCTCTTTTAATTGGCTAACCACATCCAATTCAAAATTGTTGTGCCCTCGTAATTGCTCCACAATAAGTTTGTCGTCATCTTCGAATAGGTATGCATTGCCACAATATTACCATGAAACAGTTCAGATATTCAGAAGCGTCTGCATAAATTAACGTGGCTATAAATCTGCCTTCCATGAGAAAAAGCAGCTTTTGACTTAGATCACGTGCTGCTATGAAATTTGTCTCAAATTGATCTTTAGTCAAATTGGAAGTGATTTAACGGCTTCGAATGAACTGGCAGTTCGCAATTGCTTGAAATTTAGGCTGTACTAGTTGGCTTGTCGCGGCATGTCATTTTGTACGCCGAATACAGTCTCAACGAATACCGAACTGTTAGTCTCCTGCACAGACCCTCGAGACAAGCTATCCGTGACGTCAGCTTGTGAGGCCCGGGAACCAGGTTAACCGAACTGTCAGTTCTTAACAAACCCAGAAATCACTTCTCATCCGCGTAAGGAGGCACTGAACAGTTCTCACAGGGGTTTATCTGTCAGAACACACGTCAATGGACTCTTCACCCTTTTTTCCCTCTGTCAAAAACTGCAGGCAAATAAAGAAAAGTTTTGATTCATTTCACATCACAAGCCCTACAGATGAGCACAGAAACTTAATTTGTTCTCTCTTGTATTTTTCACCCTTTCACTCCCAGTGGAAACCAAGTCAGACTAGGAAAAATAAGGGCAAAAAATGGAAAATCGGCCCTTTTCACCCCTAAACCACCACTTGCCGATGCTCGACTAAAGCCAACATTAGATTCCGAAAGCAAATTTCCTGCCGATTCCAAAAATGTGGTCCAAAAGTACTGTCAACCAACTATTTTTTTGCAAATCTGGCTTGTTTGAGGGCTACCTGAAATCGCGGCCAATTCCTCTGTTGCTACACAGCAATGCACAATTGCAACAGGGGGCCACCATCTTGAAGAAGAGTGCAGCTACAGCCAAGAAAGTGGCCTTTTTAATTCTCAGCATATTCACAAATACAAACAAACCCCATTCACTTGGCCTACATACAATACCTAACCAAAAATGCCCCAAGGCTAGCCTACCCCCAGATTTTAATATTTTCGCAGTGCAAATTGGCCGCGGCCGCAGTCTAACTGTTCAGTGCCACCTAAGGATCAAGTTCAGGCGTGCGTTCAATAACGCTAGGACCTAGGTAAAATCTAGCTAAAGTCACGTGTTCTCACTTAAAATACACGGCAATATCTCACGTAATCTCGCGAAGTCTTGCTTTTTAGCGAGGTTCTAGTGTTACTGAACGGGAGGCAGACCAATCTATAGCGGTAGGCGGTCTAAATCTTGGACGGAACGCGAAAAAAATGCGTTCCGTGCAAGAAAGTAACTTTTAGATCACTAGTATGCCTAATGCTACTGGTCTCATCTTGCACCTCATTCCAATGAGGAGTGATTTTGTTCAAACAATATATTCAATAGGTCACTTGATGTGGCCAGCAGATGACGTGCTGACGAAACTTGAAATGTTTCAACAAATAAAATGACACGCCGTGACGAGTCAACTTGCAGAGCCTAATCTCAAGAATAACGAGACCAGTACTTTTCAAGTCCAGAAATCAAACTTATTTTGACTAAGCAACAATTCGAGATCAATTTCATGAGGGTACAAACATCAATTTTTTGTTTTTGCCATGGATAGTCACTTTAAAGTGACATTATTGGTGAGAGAAGTCAAGTCGTTTTATGAGAACAGCTCCAGCGCGGAAAGGAATCTAGAGTAGTCGTGGTCGCAGTCAACGTTGTTCTCTGTTGGCGTAACTAAAGCCCAGTCCACAAATGGCGGTGTATTCTAAGGATATTTTCAAGTACTCTAAGCTGATGAAGTTACGGGCAAACTAGGGCAAGAATTGGCGATTTGTAGTAAAATCACAAAATCACAACGGCAATAATCGTTTTATAATTATTGTCAAAGCAGATAACTTCAAAAAATCTATCCCATCCAGCAATAGTCCCAATGTGCGTTTTTCCGCTGTAGATTAAAACGATAATCTCCCAATGAAATCCAAATGAAGACTTACGCGTTCATGAATTATACAATAATTAACCGAGGTCATACACGTACCTTTGAATATCAATCACAGACTTGGTGCTCGAAGAGCATGGTGCAGCTAGAATACGTGGTATTCCGCCCAATGACTTAATGCGTAAAACCGGCACTGTTGTGAAATTTGACTGCACAGAGGTCACCAATCAGAGGACGACCACTCTGTAAAAATGACTAAGATTGAGCTGCTTCGAATTAGGCCTACTGAAACTTGTCGGGAATGACCATTTTGTCCTTGCGATACTGTCAGGAAACCTGTTATATGTGCTCAGCGCATTGTATTTTATGTGATAGTTGTTGATTACTGGGCGTTCCGTAGACCGAGCTTATTGGGCGAAAAGCGAGTTAGCGCAAGCCTTCGCTAGATATCGGCATGCGTTGCAAACGACGCACGTGATCCCCTTTGCTCGTTACTTGCTCCCACGAATGCGCCCCTGGTTTCCTTTTCACTTTCGTTACCCGTATGGACGGATGAAGTACAATTTTGAAATTATCTAGAAATGTAAGTTACAATAAGTTACAATTTATCTAGTTTAAATGAACATTACAATAAAGGCGAACATGTTTCCTTGATTAAAACGCTGTTATACGTGTTTAGATTAGCTTCAGATTTCATTTTTTCAAATAAGTAGAACCAACAGACTAAAATTTGTGAATCATTGTGAGCGTTTAAACATATTTCACAAGTATTCTGGGGCACCCGCTCCCTTTCCCTTACGCGATCACTTTTACAGGAAATTGTGGCTAAGTCCTTTTAAGACATTATAGGTCCACAAGTACAGTTACCCTCGTCCCTTGGCCAGATCGTCTTGTGGTCAACCTAGGTTTACCTAGACCATTCGAAGGTTAACCCGTGGTCAGCTTCAAACACTCCCATCAATTGGCAATGCATAGTCTCGCGAAACAAACCACCGACAAGGAGAATTAAAAAGTGGCATGGCCTAAACCTCACCCCTCACGTTTGTATAAACACACAAGCTTTCAAAATTACGGCAGACGGTTTCGAAGGCGCAAGACTTATCGACTTTGAACAAAAGCAAGATTTCGGATTTCATGCAGTTACGTCAACTACTCTAAGCAATGTTGGTATGGTCACTATTTTTTAATTTGTTGTGGAGTTCTGGAGACGATGATTGAAAAGCCGGCCACTGTTTTGAATCTGCCTGTCGTTCGCAAGGTCTCAGCATGGTATTGTCACTGGTTTTTGTGATTTAACGATCGAGCCAATTCACAAAATAACCTCAGCGGATGTTTTACGCAAGATTGTTCAAAGTCCACAGATGAAAGTTATTTTAAAGCATTTGGTTTCCTGTTTCCAAAACAATTCGGTGAGTTGTAGAATGTTTCGTATCATTATACCGAGTTTATCGTCACACTGTACATGTTTTTGTTTCTATTTTACCGGTATTTGCCTGGTAGCGGCCGACTCCAGAAATCACACGTGGAGTAAGATTTTAAGGACGCAATTAACCCGTGGCTTCAGTGAAAAACTAACTGTTGATTTAGGCAGTATGACCCAAGGGCCTGGTGTGGCGTGCATGCTGTAGTCCGGGGGACAATTTATAATGTGGAGTGCGACAACACGTCACAGCATGTATATCTGCAGTTTTCGTAGGAAAATGTTCGCCTTGGCCCTCAAAACAGCATACCGGTGGCGTTTTTTTTCGGTCTTGACCATTGAGAGGGCCGCAGCATCCTAATTCCGCCTGTGCGCCTGTGTCTCAATATTTTTGACGCAACATGGATTATCAGAATCT
>NMRA01000070.1:327582-356140 GCA_002633005.1 Phoronis australis | reverse complement strand
ATTTGGAGTGATTTGCAAACTAAAAACCATGTTTCATTTTTTGCTTTATAATACCAAGCAAGTCCTCTCTCTCGTTTGTAAACACAGCGCAGCTATGATCAGTGACCGAGGGCACGACTGTCGTCATGTTCAGTATTGGGGCTATCGGCGTTGATTTCGAAATCTCCTCCGGTTTCAGACAACTTGAGAGTTCTTGGGTTGCTTAACTTTTGTAGCTTTCGCCGTGTATATGCTAGAGACGTTAATTTTAAGAGGAAACTCCGTCGGAATGTTGTTATCATAAGTCTTTTTTCACCAGGAAAATGTTCGCTGCACACACGATGGCCCCTAGGCAATTACATCGCACTGGATGCCGCAGGCATTCAGGGGCGATAGTACATCCTCACAAAAAGTTACTCATTTCAAAATACAGCAAATAAAATCAAATGAACCATACATATAGGAACACGGAGTTATAATTAACACATACCACGACTCTGTATACAATTTAGTCAGCAAAACTTAAACAAATCGATGACTGAAAATCTGTCGCGGTTTGCTCGAGTTTCTCTCAGTTACCGGGTGCCATTTTGAGGAAGTTACGTGAAATAACGCATGTTGACGAATAAAAAGTCGAAGGGACACACATCTTACAAGTTTCACCCGATACCTTATGCTATTTTACAAGTGTCGCGCGCTAGCGTCACGCGCTTCGCTCAGTCTCGCGCTAACCTTTGCCTAACTCACCGGATTCAGTTGACACGCTTTGTGGTTATCGCGCACGCGGTGATAAAATTAACGGCAACCAAAACAGTGGAGTTGTAATTCTTCGCCAAAGTCAACTAAATTCTCACAACTAAGCTTTATCAAAGATATGTATAGAAGTAAAAAGGACCAATGATGAAAGTAAGCGTTTCTTAAATGATAGTTTTAAGTGTAGATTGTATTTTTGACGAGGTGAAAACTCGAAATCGGCGGTAACCCAAATCCGGTCACGGCCCATTTAAAATACACTGAAGTAACAAAATGAATACAGAAAGCGAATGGAAGTATTGTAGCCCCTATATGGCCAACCGAGGGGCTACGTGTTGCCTCACGTAGATGGCCCCGCGTTGGTTTGAATGCGCTAAATTTCCCCTTACTCCCAGCTCTCCTAATGTTGTTTATCCATTTTCACGAAGTTCTTGGTTTGCTGGGTACACATAAAAACTCAGATTTTTATCTCTCTTGTTGTTTTTGAAGCAGCCAGGAACACAACAAGTGTATCCGCCGTAAGTTTTCTTCGCGCTCATACCGCGTGTTATGCTTGTTACTATGGCCGCTTTCAGAATCCTGACCACAGCACCCACAATGCACCATTTTAACCTAATTTCAATATGGCGTCGCTGCAAATCCGCTAATGCCAGAAGGTGGTTGGCTGCGCCTACGTGCGCCTACGCTCCACTACAACACTGTACTGCAACGGCACACACACCACATTTCAGAGAATAATTTCGAGAAACAAGCATCTAACGGTTTAGATTGTAAGCAATATCAAGCAACCATGCCTCTTTTAATTGGCTAACCACTTCCAATTAAAAATTATTGAGCCTTCGTAATTGCTCCACAATAAGCTTGTCGTCATCTTCGAATAGGAACAAGTTCAGGCGTGCGTTCAGTAACGCTACGACCTAGGTAAAATCTAGCTAAAGTCACGTGTTCTCACTTAAAATACTAGGCAATATCTCACGTAATCTCGCAAAGTCTTGCTTTTTAGCGAAGTCCTAGCGTTACTGAACAGGAGCCAGACCAATCTATAGCGGTAGGCGGTCTAAATCCAAAGGTATCTTCTTGGACGGAACGCGAAAAAAACACGCGTCCCGTGCAAGAAAGTAACTGTTAGATCACTAGTATGCCTAATGGTACTGGTCTTGGCTTGTACCTTATTCCAATGAGGAGTGATTTTGGTCTTGTAAAGACCTGACACTTCGTCATTGCTCGAGATCAAATAAAATGGGTAAATAAAATGCTCAAACAATATATTCACTAGGTCACTTGATGTGGCCAGCAAATGACGTGCTGACGAAACTTGAAATGTTTCAACAAATAAAATGACACGTCGTGACGAGTCAACTTGCAGAGCCTAATCTCAAGAATAACGAGACCAGTACTTTTCAAGTCCAGAAATCAAACTTATTTTGACTAAGCAACAATTCGAGATCAATTTCATGAGGGTACAAAAATCAATTTTTTGTTTTTGCCATGGACAGTCACTTTAAAGTGACATTATTGGTGAGAGAAGTCAAGTCGTTTTCTGAGAACAGCTCCAGCTCGGAAAGGAATTTAGAGTAGTCGTGGTCGCAGTCAACGTTGTTCTCTGTTGGCGTAACTAAAGCCCAGTCCATAAATGGCGATGCATTCTAAGGATATTTTCAAGTACTCTAAGCTGATGAAGTTACGGGCAAACAAGGGCGAGAAATGGCGATATGTAGTAAAATCACAAAATCACAACGGCAATAATCGTTTTACAATTATTGTCAAAGCAGATAACTTCAAAAAATCTATCCCATCCAGCAATAGCCCCAAAATGAGTTTTTTTCCGCTGTAGATTAAAACGATAATCTCTCAATGGAATACAAATGAAGACTTTAATTTACGCGTTCACGAATATACAATAATTAACCGAGGTCATACCTTTGAATCTCAATCACAGACTTGGTCCTCGTGATTTACGAAGAGCGTGGTGCAGCTACAATACGTGGTATTCCGCCCAATGACTTAATGGGCCCTGGGCCGTTTTGCGTAAAACCGGCACTGTTGTGAAATTTGACTGCACAGTGGTCACCAGTCAGAGGACGACCACTCTGTAAAAATGACTAAGATTGAGCTGCTGGGAATTAGGCCTACTGAAACTTGTCCATTTTGTCCTTGCGATACTGTCAGGCAACCTGTTATATGTGCTCAGCGCATTGTATTTTATTTGATAGTTGTTGATTACTGGGCGTTGTTCCGTAGACCGAGCTTATTGGGCGAAAAGCGAGATCGCGCAAGCCTTCGCGAGATATCGCCATGCGTTGCAAACGACACACGTGATCACCTTTGCTCGTTAGTTGCTCCCACGAATGCGCCCCTGGTTTCCTTTTCACTTTCGTTACCTGTATGGACGGATGAAGTTCAATTTTGCAGTTATCTAGAAATGGAAGTTACAATTTATCTAGTTTAAATGAACATTACAATAAGGCGAACATGTTTCCTCGATTGAAACGCTGTTATACGTGTTTAGATTAGCTGCAGATTTCATTTTTTCAAATAAGTAGAACCAACAAAGACTAAAATTTGTGAATCATTGTGAGCGTTTAAACATATCTCACAAGTATTCTGGGCCACCCGCTCCCTTTTCCTTACGCGATCACTTTTACAGGAAATTGTGGCTAAGTCCTTTTAAGACATTATAGGTCCACAAGTACAGTTACCCTCGTTCCTTGGCCAGATCGTCCTGTGGTCAACCTAGGTTTACCTACACCATTCGAAGGTTAACCCGTGGTCAACTTCACACACTCCCATCTATTAGCAATGCATAGTCTCGCGAAACAAACCACCGACAAGGAGAATTAAAAAGTGGCATGGCCCAAACCTCACCCCTCACGTTTGGATAAACACACGAGCTTTCAAAATTGCGACAGACGGTTTCGAAGGCGCAAGACTTATCGAGTTTGAACAAAAGCAAGATTTCGGATTTCATGCAGTTACGTCAGCTACTCTAAACAATATTTATATGGTCAATATTTTTTAATTTGTTGTGGTGTTCTGAAGACGATGATTGAAAAGCCGGCCACTATTTTGAATCTGCCTGTCGTTCGCAAGGTCTCAGCATGGTAGTGTCACTGGATTTTGTGATTTAACGATCGAGCCAATTCACAAAATAACCTCAGCGGATGTTTTACGCAAGATTGTTCAAAGTCCACAGATGAAAGTTATTTTAAAGCATTTGGTTTCCTGTTTCCAAAACAATTCGGTGAGTTGTAGAATGTTTTGTATCATTATACCGAGTTTATCGTCACACTGTACATGTTTTTGTTCCTATTTTACTGTTATTTGCCTGGTAGCGGCCGACTCCAGAAATCACACGTGGAGTAAGATTTTAAGGACGCAATTAACCCATGGCTTCAGTGAAAAACTAACTGTTGATTTAGGCAGTATGACCCAAGGGCCTGGTGTGGCGTGCATGCTGTAGTCCGGGGGACGATATATAATGTGAAGAGCGACAACACGTCACAGCATGTATATCTGCAGTTTTCGTAGGAAAATGTTCGCCTTGGCCATCAAAACAGCATACCGGTGGCGTTTTTTTTCGGTCTTGACCATTGAGAGGGCCGCAGCACCCTAATTCCGCCTGTGCGCCTGTGTCTCAATATTTTTGACGCAACATGGATTATCAGAATCTAGATTTGTTTCAATGAATTCAATATATCGTTAGTGATTTAACATTGCCAGCATGTCAATTTTGTTGTGACAAATTGCTTCCGCCGGAATTATGAATTCATTTTATATGAAGAACATTTGCAATTATCTTGATATTTAATATGTTTACGAGCCAAACCATGATCACTAAATTAATGAACTCCAAGCTTCGCCTTCTCTACGGCGGCTACTACCGAGGATGTTACATTAATTTTCTGATTACGTTTGAATGTTGGAATGGAGGTAATAAACAAATTTGATTCCGACATGTCTAAGTTGATTGCACTTTCAAGTACTCAAAGGTGAGGTATTCAATGCATGATTAGAAACACCAAGAGTAGAACTTTTATTTTGACGCGGAAACGTTACTACTCTTACCAGAAAGTCTATGCATTTCACGTTTGTGCGTTATTTTTTGTTGTCATGATTACATTCAATCAAATCTAAATCTATTTAAAAAACGATGCGCCACTAATGTGCAATAACGCATGAGCACACGCATAGTTTCTGTGCAAGTGACTGCAACGTGCTCTGTAAGTGTGGAGAGTAAGTGTTCTCGTGCCTCGTTGTTGGTTCTATGGCCGGTTCACTTACAACCTCCGAAACAAAAATAGACCCGTTGTAAAAACTGGTTTCCAGCATCGCATGCGCATTAGCTGACAGCACAACATCTGTTGAGAATTTTTCTTATTTGTATTTCATTATTTGTGTTACAGAATCAGGAGACCAAGAATAAAAGAAATTACGTTAATGTTTATTTTAGTAAGAGCAGGTTTCACAAATTGATGATTAAGGAAATGAAAAATTAGAGATGAACAAAATTCTCTCTTTTTCTAACCACAGGCACGCTCAAGGCATGAGGGGTACGATTTATCAAAGTTTGGAAGTTCGGTCATAGCTAAGACAGTCTCACAGGTGTGTTATAGCAAACGTGACGCTGCATTTTTTGAAGAGCGAAAATATCACAACAGACGTACAGTTAATCATTTTTCGAAAATTGAACAGTACTCTATAATCGTACATCAAGAATTCGAGCAAAATGCTCTAGGGTATGGATTAAGCAACGGCTTTGAGACGAATCACGTCGCAGTGATTTTTTACAATTGTTCAAATCAATAGATCATTTGCTTTGAACGTCTTACTTAATTGCTTGTCAAAGGAAGAGACTGTTTTAGAAGCTTATTTATTCAAAGCACATGTTTGCATCTTCGGGACTTCGTGAGAAGGCAAATTGTAGGCCTACATCCGTTTTGCGTGACTCAAGAAAAAATATTCAACTCAACTCTCCTGTGATCAAAATCTGGAGAGGTAAATGGGCCTGCGGGAAGGTGAATTCTACCCCCAAATTTACGAATCCTATCCCATAATTCAATATTCCAACTTCATCGAGCAGTTAGTTCAAGGTCCGCCATTTTGCAACCTCTTCGGTAGTCGGAAATGTTGAGCATACTCTCGAAACATTCGACTTTAAAGGAGAATGCCACCCAAAAAACAAACCTATTTTGTATCAATTTAGATCGAGTAGTTCTGCTCGATAACCGCACGTTCGGTTGCGTTACCCGACACCTGACGGCAGACGGAGGTATTGAAATTATCAAGTGACGTAATTGGTTTCACACGCAGTCTGTTCAGCACTTCACAACACGGGTTAGTGGTGTCAGCTTATCGCTTGAATTCACCGTTTAACACCAATAAATCATCAAACTTCGATGTAAAACCCTTAAAAATACACCGAGTTCTTAAAAAAACGTGTTGTTTTATTTCGCTGTTACGGATTTACTGGTATTTGGACCGTACCCTAACAGTTCGGTAGGCCAATTTACCAAGGTGGCGTAGCAGGAGTTTGGGGTCTGTCAGTCGGAGATAAATTCGAAGTATTCTTCCGTGAAATACAGACAGGAGAACCTAGATCTGTGTTGTTTATACGTGTGATTTTTTGAGTTCTAAACACACAAAACACTTGTTATCCCGGCCAGTGGCTCGGAACCCGATTAGGCCCGTCGCGGCCGCCGGGACTGGCACGAACATAAACCATCTTGAGTTGGAAACTAAATCTCCAGTCACAAAAAGACTAAGATAGTGAGCCAAATAAATAATGTGCACGTAATTATTTATGTGAATTAGCCACGAAGCTGAAAATCTACTTACTTGTCGGGGGCCGCGACGTCGGGTTCCCCTTCCACAGACCGTCAGGGCAAAGGTTGTACAGTAACATTGATTTGAATAATGTACTTGTATTTATATTTCTAAATAAAGATTCCCCTAACATATGACAATAGCATATGAAATCACAAAGGTTTCTGTCAGCAAACACTGAATTAGCATGCGCTCACACGGCCTCGGCCGCCCGGTCAATTACCTTTGTTGCCGGCATCAAAGGCCGGTAACGCAGTGGTTTATTCTTTGCTGGCTTCTCAAAACAATTGCACTCACGAGCACTCCAAGGCATTACATATTGTATCTAATGAGACAGACTGTGTTTCAGTTTCATATAAGCATTGGTTAGGATCATTTTAGGATGAGAACAATTCATTTTGAAACAGAACGCAGAAGACAAACGTCCGTCTACATGGCAACTCGTCCGGCGCCAATCCCGACTTAGTCAAGAGCTCAATCCGACGAAGACTTCACGGGTCGCATCGTTAGGTTTCAAGGCTATCAGTTCGAACCGGAATACACTGATCAAGAAATACTAGAGAGGCGCCGTGAACATGCATAGGCAACGGAACGTATGGATAGTTCTTTGGTAAGCCGGAATTCGTCAGAGAAATCACCTGTCGATGAAATGCCGGCCACAGACCACGGAGATGTTTCACGGCCTCATACTTGCTATTAACAGCATAACTTTCATTCTTCACTACCGCGAGCCACTTCATAAGCATTTCGGACTCTCGAGGAAGTCGAAAAAACGATATACTCGCTTTCTCCACAGCTTCATATTTCGGACCGATACACCGCAATATAGCGGCATTCATTCTGCAGACGAACCACTGACGTCGCTGCGGCGCTTCTCACCTTCCTCACAGGTTAACGCGACGCCTCTCGGCAAGGTGAGGTCGGCCGTATAAGAGGCGATGTGGATATAGACCAATTAAGACGGTAAAAAAGGCTAATTAAATCGGATGGCATTCTCCTTTAACCTGCGTGATTTTGTGTGGCCTTGTGCGATCTCGCATTTTTTGAGATTTTATATCGACGTTTGTCTTGTTATATTTTATGTACTTTTATCTTTGGAAACATATTGACACCGTAACAGTTTATTTAACACTGCTTCGTAAAAATATTACAACAAACCACGAATCTTGCATATTCATTGATATCCACACCGAAGCCTCGCTATCGGATTCTCGAATTTGTAGTCTCGCCTGGGGTTTCTCGTACAAAGATGAAGTCAAGAGGCGCCATCTGTGAGCTTCGTTTTCACTGAGGTTTTATTTCTGCAAAATACGGTACTTGGCAATTAGATGTTGACTTAATTCTGATTTATTTATTCGATAACGAACATGTACAATACAAATAGACACAACGGAAATATCGATGTTATAAAAAATAATTAACAAAACGAATGTTACCAGAATAAGACCAAAAAGTTAAAACTTGTGTCTATGGTCCTTCAAAAACATAAAATTGAGATCAAATGATATACAAGGAGCAGTAATCTGAGTTATTGAGAATCACTTGGAGTGAAAGTGAATTTTATAATATGAATATTTGAAGGGAAATGATGACGACTAATCAATAAAATCTGAATTGTCAATGTTCTCGATTGCATTGTAGAAATTTAATAATTTCAAAGTGTAGAAATCATGATACCAGCTGTCCTTATTGACACCGGATATGGTATCTTCTGTATGTAGGTTTACGTTTTGTTTCTGAAAATAAACCAATCACATGAGCCTACACACCAAATGGTCGGCTGGTTTTAGGCAAGGCCTTTAGTTGGAACAGAATATCTGATATCCATTCTGTCTTTAGACGTAGAAGAGTGGCCTCGTTGTTGATCGTTGTTGGAATGGTTCTGGACTGTGGTGGGTTCGCTTGATTTGTTAAGACTAAACGGACACATACTTCCGTGGCAATTTTGGTTGATCATTATTTATCATATGAACAATTCCCATGAATTCGTATGAACGAAATGATAAGGTATAAATCTTTGATGGAAATTCATATTAACCGCTTATAGAATTTATCATGTAAGGATTATCATGAACGGAATCAAGTAGTTGCTATGATTTCTCATCAATGATTAATGATAAATGACCTAAAGAGGTTTTACCTGAATGATGCTATGAATAACGATGAGAGCAGACTGTTGATCGTTTATCTTTGTCCTGATGTGCCGCTCAAATTGAGTTCTTAAACGAGTACATTTCTGCGCGTTGAAATGTGGTTCTTCAACGCACAGAATTGTTTAATCAACGCGCAGAACTGATTACTCATAGCACAGAATTGTATATTCGTGGCACAGAATTAGCTATTCGTCGAAGACTATAAGGCATGAATTTCGAAGATTGCAGTTGCCGATTTCTATAAAGCGAACCTGTTAATGAAAGTGATATTGACTTTTTGAGGTTTCAAATCACAGCATATATGAACATTCTATTTTGACTTTTGCTCAGGGAATTAACTTCACAAATTGCATTGACACATATCTTATTCAGAGCTCTTCACTTGTTGACATGACAACCAGAGTATAATGGTCTTTTATCATAAAAGTCGTAAGCATCTACTATGCTCAATAGATCGAGTAGAAGCAATCACTATTACTAGAAGTTTTGGGAATTTTCCAGATTCGCCTGTAGTCTTTGATTGGACATGAAACAGTACGCGTATTAACATAAAGCACACGTACTATAATCAAGCACCCGTACTGATTTAACGGTACACAATGAATAAGCAATTGGAGGCGCTGAATATCCAATTCTGCGCATTACATTAAATAAGCGCAGAAAAGTACTCGTTTAAGAACCCCTTAGTGCTTAATATTCAAATGGATGACTTTTCACAACCCTTTTCCTACAAAATTCCTAAGGGTGCCTCTTTGGATTAAATTCCTTACAAATGGTTCGCTTTTGAAATTCTAAACTTAACTTCAAAAATGTATAGCAGTTTTTTGCTATCATCTACTGTCACAAAACATTTGCTCGTTGTTGACAGCATGGCATCTCTTCTTGTATATTTCAAGCTTAATGGGTTAAAACACCTTTCCAAGAATCCCTAGTGGAAAGGATTACGTTCACAAAATTAAATTCTACACAAAAGGTGGCCATTTTGGAACAAAAGCCAACGAAAGGGTAACTTTTTCATAGAAGCTACACCTACAAATGGGTCTCTTTTTCGAGTTCATTCTCTAGATGGATAGATATTCTAACATTTTAGCTGCAGTCCCGACAAAATGTAATGGAATATTCCTGGTATTTTTGTTGCATTTCGTTCCAGCATGTGGAAAGTTTCATTCATTATCAGTTATACACAAAACACGTGAACGTGATGCTCAAACACAAGTCCAGGCACTGGAAGGGCTAGAGTGAGTTTCAAAACAAAAATTTTCATTGCGAAACGGAGACATTACATTTTTCTGTCACAATTAATGTTCCTCGTTAAAGAGATTGGCTTATACAGGTATTCGACAAGGCCAAATGTGCATTGGCTCAAAAATGAGCTCAGTGTTTGTGTATTTGATTTTAAAGAGTAGCTCTCAAGCGGGGTGTAACCGATAACATACACAGCGCTGCAAATGAAGCGTAAAAGTGGGAGCTGGGAAAACGCCCTAGTCGCACTGAGCGTTTCCATCAGCTATACATTATCGTCACTCTCCCGAGGTGGACCACAGCAACAGGCTTCCTACGTTGAAACGACAATGTGTAGATATATGGCTTAGCGACATCTTTTGACGGCCCAGTTGGACGCGTTCGGCACCTCGTGGAAGACTTGTACGTGTCAGCATAGACTGTAGTACATGGACCGCCAACTCCGTATATTTTGAATGGACGAAATCTGTGATCTTACGCATAGGCCGTGACGTCATTATTAACTAGCGACACCTGCCTCCCGTTCAGTAACGCTAGGACCTCGCTAAAAAGCAAGACTTCACGAGATTACGTGAGATATTGTCGTGTATTTTAAATACAAACACGTGACTTTGACTAGATTTTAGCTAGGTCCTAGCGTTGGTCCTAGCGTCTACTGAACGCACGCCTGGCAAAATGTAGCAAGTTTTACTTCCGGCAAGTACAAGGTCGTCTGCTAAATTATGATCGGTTGTTGTGTGGTCGGGTGCCAAAAGTACTCACGATACCAACAGTTCTATTATTGGAAGACTCGTAACAGCGTTTCAATGCCGAAATATTTTTTTCATTGTACTTGACAGTAACATAGATGAGAGTATTTCCCGTCACAATACACTAACCGGAAACTGAAATTGGTAATTTAGGAGAGTGTCGCCTCCTCTAGGATAGTACGCAAGAAAATGTCGAAGTTGCGAATCTGTTGACTACAATCTAGTGGTGTCAGTGACACAGTCGGCTATGAAGAGCCGGCGAGAACCAATCGACATTCTGGTTGCAGCAGTCACTTGGAGAAAATGGTCCCCTGTTGGTCAATTCTAACTGGGCGTGAAGGTGACACATCTGACTTTTCAGTGCTGAGTGAAATCGCATTGCGTCGGACATATTCTATGACTACACTTGGTTGACTTCGCCGGATCCGCCGGGTCAATCGGCTAGGACATCGGATTGGTTCGTAAGCTGGAAGTTCTCATCGAAAACCAATCAGCTTTCTCCACCAGTTAACCCGGCGGAACCAGCAAAGGCAATAAAGTGCACTCAATGATCTAACCAAAACACATTATCTGATTGGTTAAACGTCAGAGGGCGTTAATCTGGCAAGTTCGGCGCGAGCATTGCGAGTTACTGTTGGTCATCAAAATTGATTCACAGTGACGTCCAACTGAGTCGTTACAGGTAAACACTAAGTGCGTTCCATGGGCACTATTAAGAAGCATCTTTCTCCTAATTGAAAAAACAGGCAATTGTTTTTCACCTATTTAGCTCACAATACAGCGGACTAGTTAAATTTTATTTTGTCAAATGAGGACCAAAAAATACAGATTAAAAATTTCTAGTTCATAGTCAGCTTGGTTTGTACAGTGTAAATGTCATCTACCAATATCTGGTAAATTTTTTATAATTTGCAGTGAAGTGGTCGTGGCAAATGGAATAGTGACAATTGTGGCAATTATTTTTGTGCAAAAAAGTTTCGTTTACAAGACAACTTAATGTGAGACAAATTTTCCGTTTACATGTTGTTGCCGATTCGAAAAAAATCAACTCATTGACCACCTAATTAAATAAAAGCTCTTTGGAATAGGATATTCTAGCGTAATGCCATCATGTGTATTAGGGAAAATATTATTAACGGTAATTTTCATTGACTATTGTTATATTTTTGTTAAAATATCTGTTCAAAGAGTATTTGACATAAATATTTGATCTATAGATTGGTGAATAACTGATGAAACATGTTGTGCTTCCGACTTTAAAAAGCACAAATTTCTTTTTCACGAGTTCCTATCCACTCATATGAGAAAATGAACCCGGATGGTTTTAAACGAAAAAAAGTCAACTAAATGTCCCAAGGCATGTGATGTGTCCATCCATTAATTGATTCCAACTGCCGTTGATATAGACACATATCAACTATTAGAAATGGTGATTAGATTGGAATTGCTCTGGCTGTTGGAGTTTCATCAATTCAACAAAACATCGGAGTAAAGTCGTACAAAAACCAAAGGCAAGTGTGTCTTCTACAGCATTTTTCATCAGTTTGAAAATTTGCCATGTAGGTTTTAGTACAATATCAGGAAGTTTACAATAGATGCGTAGGTTTGGGCTGCCGGCCACTCTAAAATTGCGTAACATGGAGATATACCTTTGATTGTCGTTATGCGAGTTGTTCCCGATGCCGTTCTGAGACGTGTTATTTTCGTTCCAGAACAAAACGCTTCCCAAGTCACAAGCTTTAAACGCCTGATAGATCGCGATAGGCATGATGGCAGATAAACTGACGTTAGCTCGACGGTGGCTCTCCGATTGAGCAACACCAACAGGCCAATAGAAACCTAAGAACCTCTGATCGAGGGATTCAACGGAACGTAATTCATAAATCATCGTTTATCATTCAAAAAAGGCGCAATTTCCCTGCTGTTGCACCAGTGGTCAGTCACCTGAGAGGACTCAAAGCGAAGAAATCTCTCTGCACTAACGAGAGTTCGTATATTCGAATGTCTGACAGCTGCTAGGCACTTGATAAGCTGTAAAAACACTTGAGGGCGACATATATTGGTGCGGAGAGTCAGGGGAATGGTAAATAAACACTTACAAATATCTTGATTTAGATTATGACATCATCAACTGGCAGTGGTTCGCCGGTTAACACGCGCTGTGGTTTTTGATTTTTTGGCAACCCAGATTTTGTTTTCGATTTGATTGGCATTTATATATATATATGCGGAATCGTCTACTGACGACCCCAGTTGGCAGAAAATAATCGAGTGGAAAGGACGACGCATGCTTGTACAAGACATTAGAGATTGTTTTACTCGAGTTCCAGTATATATCGAAAGTCTAATGAAGTAAGCTAACATTTATTGTGACTGGAAAATAAGAAAATGGAAGTAACTTGCGACTGGAATTTTACTAATTCAACGACGTATATGTCTGGACCATACAAATGCATATATTTGGAAAACTGTCGTATATCTGCCATTATTTACGGAGTATTAAGTTGTGCAGGGCTCTTAGCAAACGTTATAGCTCTGCTGGGTATGTGTCTCTTGCACAAAAAGGAAACAGGGGTGTTATTTCTGTTCAGTTTATCACTTGCGGATTTCATTTCGCCATTGTTTCAAATGATAACCGTCGCTGAAGATCCGCTCTGTGACGCAACATTTCGCAGAGTGTGGCTCAAAGAACCTGTCGACGACAGCAAAAGGGCATTTGGTCTATTCATATTCGGAATGCAGATGTCGGCTTACTATGCCGTCTTGTTGACTTCATTTGCTATGGCAAGTGATCGTCTTATAGCCATCACGATGCCATTTCGACATCGCAGTGTTGTAACTAAAACGCGGGTGGTGGTTACATTGAGTTCTCTTTGGGTTTTGTCCATCGTATTGGGTTTCCTCTCATTCTTCAATGCGCTGACGATAACAACAACAACTGCAATGCCATCCGAGTCGGAACCGTCTGTTATGAATATTACAATGGATAANATCCGCTCTGTGACGCAACATTTCGCAGAGTGTGGCTCAAAGAACCTGTCGACGACAGCAAAAGGGCATTTGGTCTATTCATATTCGGAATGCAGATGTCGGCTTACTATGCCGTCTTGTTGACTTCATTTGCTATGGCAAGTGATCGTCTTATAGCCATCACGATGCCATTTCGACATCGCAGTGTTGTAACTAAAACGCGGGTGGTGGTTACATTGAGTTCTCTTTGGGTTTTGTCCATCGTATTGGGTTTCCTCGCATTCTTCAATGCGCTGACGATAACAACAACAACTGCAATTCCATCCGAGTCGGAACCGTCTGTTATGAATATTACAATGGATAATTTTACAAGAAATGCAACCGTTTCGATAGATTACTTGACGGCTGTGCGTAAGTCGATTGCGCTTACAATCACTGTTTTGTTCGGAGTGGCCTGCTTCGTTTTTGTGGATTTGGTATTAGTCTATTCTGTAATCTTTCATCAGATTCGTAACCACCAAAAGTTTGCCGCGGTTTCGGCGAAGCAACAAGTGAGCAGCGCCAAAAGCGCCAAGAGCGTAGTGACGTCATTGCTTATTGTCGGCTCTTTCGCTGTTTGTTGGCTACCTAGCAGCATTACTTTCATGGTTAATAATTACTCGCCATCGATGACGTCGCAAGAAAAAATAAAAACACCGGATTCGTACTCGAATATTTTGGACTGGGCTAGTGCTAATTTCGCTCTTGTTTTGCTGAACCCCATAGTCGACCCAATAATTTATGTGAGTAGAAACGCAAAAATCCGAAAGGCTCTTTGGATCCGATTGGAGCCCTTGGTGTTCTGCTGTAGGTGTCGTTCACGTCGTCAGGGTTGTGAATCTGGCAAGCGCTCAACAGAATTAACAAATATAGTGAAGAAACGGTGCGCTTCGGCTCAGCGAAGAGGCACATTCCTGTCCTCGCAGATACATTCCTATCCTCGCAGTAGCACATGATCTAATGTTGGCTTATGACCAACGCCAGGTGGCGAGTCCGTCTCATCCACGAATCGGCTCACATAGAAGTAAGATACCATCTTTGCCTAGATCTCCAGTCAAAACGCCGTGGAAATTGGCAACATTTCGTGAATCCGCTCAAAAATAGTTCAGCAAAGAGACCAACAGTTTACGAGAAAGGAAAGCATGAATACGTAAACGGTCGCTTGGCATTGCTTTTGATGTCCAAGATGCTATTCGTTTCCTGAAAGTATACTCGCATATGGTTACACGTGGAGATAACTAGACCCGATCTTAGTAATATAATGTGCTAACATTGGCTTACGAGATGAATGTCGTAGCCTCAAATTCCCCGTCCTCTGAGGTGAACGTTACTGTAAATGTACGAATGTCAATCGTTCTCCAGTTTAAAAGTCATTGGACTGGCTGTATGATTGAAGTTCCCACACGTCAGTGGGCATATAATGTTCGCCTCCGACAAAATTATTATAGAAGCAGTGTAGTAATTTGGAAAGTCACTAATTTTATGCGAAGTAGTCTGCATGAAGTTTTCACATCCCCCTGGCTCTTTCACGTCGGTTAGATAGGCGTATTTGAGATAGTTGGTACACGTATCAGACAGAATTATGTCTATCGATCGAAAGAGCCAGCGATCTGAAACGGGTCTGCTATGTTGCTTTGTTTTTCTACATGTAGCTGAACATTTATCTCTTGATGCACGCATCGGGTTTGTGTCAGAAATGGGTTACTCTTGTAGTAGTTTTATCTATACAATGCGTTAAAATTCCAGGCAGCGCTGCTTAGGTCAATTTAAGGTTATACAGGACCCTAGAAAAAAATGTTCAAAATTGATTTACTCTGAAATGGCTGGTCGGATTCACATGAAGCATCTCCATACTATTCTTTATGCACTTTACAACATGCAGTGAGGAATTGTTTTCAAAATCTTCCAGTTTTGCATAAGGGCCATCAAAAGTAGGACCTTCATGATTTTCATAAAAAAGTTGCATAAAACAAAAAGAAAATGATAATTTAGAAAATTGGTAAAAAGACATGGTCGTGTAACATGTTAAAGAAGATATTCTACAGGGTTTCTTTTTCCAGAAAATATTTACTTTAACCGAGATAAACTATGCAGTTGTGTAGATATTTGGCCTAATGCACTGTCTTGTAGATAAAGTCCCACATAAGCCGGAGAGAGGTGGTCAAATGCCTTTCAAACATGACAAATACATGTGTTATTGATCGCTACACAGAACTCTCGCCGTACGTGACCCTTTCATTCTTTTGTTAGAGATTTCACGGGACTAGCTGCGTGGGTTTGTACTATGGATTTCCTTTTGTCTGCTCGACTGAGTTTTGATGGAGTGTTGTAGCTATCGTCATTTTTGTTCAAAATGAAATCATCAAGTGAGAGTCTTATGTTATGGTTCCAGACAACCATCGATTTCTCAGCAAAATTAGTCAACAAACCCAGCAATTACAGCTGGTCTTTCTTTCTCCTTTACACGCACCGACATGTGGTCCTGGCTGAATGCCGCGAATAAAATCAGCTCAACTCTTAAAGTATATTCCACAATCTATCAAACCACATGTTAGGAGTTTTTCTACTCGTGTATTTATATACCTAGCTAAGTGTGTGTGCGCATGCGTGCACGCGTGTGTATCTACCATTGCTGTTTTCTACCATTACTGTTTTCTGCTATAAAAATTCATTTGTTCTATGCTTTCCTCTTGCTCAGGTACTTTTTGTTAATTCCATTTTTGAGCAGTGATGATGTTATCTGTGGTATTTACCTACACCTACGCTTAAAGCACTCTACCATTTATCGAACTGGATTGAGTTTGGCAGCAGAGCCTTAAACTGCGACCGCGGTGATTGCAAGTTCGATTACGAGTTGTGGCTGATCACAGAAAATCATTTTTTCGTTTCATGTTACTTCTAGAAAAACTCCGTGAAAACCACATTTTTTATTAAAAAAGGTCGCCAGATTTCATTCATTATTCAGCTAACGTAAGGGCATAACTTTGTCAAAGAATGTTTAGTTACACCTTTAATCCTGTTGCACGTAATAGGTTTCTGGAATCAACAAGTATTCTGCACATGTTGAGTTTCATCAGTAGCAGGTTGTTAGTGACGATGGATGTATGGATTGGATGCTAGAGAATTTACAATGACGAGCACACATTTTATAAGAATTCTTTATTTCTGTTGTTAGAGTATTTGGTGTGAAAGCGTGTAAATCCTATGTGTATCAAACAATGCCTTGAGCAGCTTCCAGATGCCACGTCATATCGCTCCACGGCTTGTGGGTGTCTTAATTTTAGATTCGTGTAATAAATCGGAAAAATTATAGGGGATTTTTAATTACCCAAGCATGGTCCCGCAGTTTCGCGCAATTATGTCTATGTAAAATTACCGAAAGCTAATTAAATGGAATTAATTTTACGCGATGAAGAACTCCAGTCTGCAATGACGACGTCAGTGTTTTCTGAACACTTTGACAAGATTTTTGTATATCTTGTATTTGATTACATCTTAAAATAAGGTCCTGTTTCGTATTGTATTGCATTGTATTGTAAAACATTGTATTTTAAGCTTTAATTATTCATTTATGGGTTGTAAGTTCTCGTGGAGATTAAAAATCAAGTGATATGGGATTCTACTTAATTTTGTATTCATTTGTGAATGATGGGCGCTGGAAAATGTCTATTTTTAGAAATACGCGTGGAGCGGCAAGTCGTGTACTTTGGACTGGCACATTATATTAACAAAAATGTTCCTACACGTGTTTCGAGCCAAGTACCTTATGGAGAAAATATTTGTTGAAGCACTTGGGTCAATGAGTATGTTCCCGGTGTGGCAAAGTTGCCTTCGTAGACAAACCATCGATAAAATTGTGATTTTTACACTTCTGTGAACAAGATATACAAAAGGAAAAACTTAAGTGTGACGAGAAACTGGGGCGGAGCAGTGACTTCTTTTTTATTCGTTGTGCATATCGCTTTAAGAGCTTCGATAAATTTTAAATGTGTGAATTTTACAGTCTCCATGCACTGTTTTCAGATTAATTTTAAACGAAACTCTTTCAGTGTCATTTAGTCAAAATGCCACAAAAAAGAGTTCCAACGCAGACCGGTTAAGCCGAAGTCAAAACTTATTTCCAAATTTTGCCTTTTTCGACATAATTTTTTTCTTGAAGTAAGCAATAAAAATAGAATTTCATGGATAATATTTTAACTTGATTACTTCTGATGCACAATCAAAATGGCTGCCATTTTTTACATATATATTTATTGTAATTGATAAACAAGTACAATCAAAATCAATAAAAAACACCCATTCGCACGCGCATGCGCACCTCAGGAAAGACCATTCTCGTATAAAGTAAGCAACTGCTACATGGAGTTAACAATAAAATTTTCCCAGATAAGCAAAATTTTATACACAATAAATTTTTCAGTGCTCCTGAGCATATGTCCCAAATCTGTAAATATTAGGAATGTTTTTGTGACATCTCCCCTAGAAAAATTTACCGTTTGGCTAGTAACAGCAAAATTTAAATAGAAAATCTTTTGCCTCATTAAATCCAAGAATAACACATTTGTAAGAAAAACAGTTGGGAAGCTAAGTGTTGCGCTTATGAAGTACTTTTCTGAATTCCTTTCAAAAATCTTGTACAGGGCAACATTCCCAGAAAAAGTGTAACAGCGACTCTGGAGCTTTATTACAAAAGGAACACAAATTAGAATTCCGAATTTAGAATTTCAAAATTGACTTAAAAGTATTTGTGGCAATAATCCTGTGTAATATATTCCAAGTTGGCTGCCAAACGTGAATTAAACCCGAACTTACGTTGAAAATACACAAGGGTAGACTCATTCTATGATTTGAACTTGTTAAAACAAGGGAAGGGGGAAAAGCGTAGGTCTGTAGTGATGCGCACGTGCGATTCGTAAAACTTACGGGAGAACGAGAAAAGCGAGATCATGCGAGACCACGTGTTTCGCGAGTGTGACCGACACTTTAGTAACGCAACCAACGTAATAGTGAAATGGTGGCCACTGACGGAAGTGATTGGTCAGTGAGGCTGGAGTGTTGAGTTATGGTATAGAATTCTTAAATTATCGGATATATTTTTACAGTTTCCATTCCTTAAGCAAAGATTTTGCTGCAATGCACTTGCTAATGTCTCGAGTGTACGAAACGGAGCCCTATAGTTTGTCATGACGTGCATGGCCGCCGGAAGCGAGACGTACATCTGCTGAGGAGGGTGGAGCGACTTCACATGCTTCGTATTATCGTGTAAAATTAGTAACACCAAAATTGCCTCATCAAACTCCTCAAACCTATGCCAATTCATAAAATGTGGAGTTGGTGACACTTTCGCCAGTTTTATTGTTTGGCATAAATCGACTCAAAAACTGAAACAGTCACGAAGGACCTTTGCTAAAATAATAGACTCTTGCTCTCAATACGAGTTTTTCATCAACGCATGTCGCAAGTTTAACGATAAGTCTATAGTTTAACTGAATTTAGATCGACAATGGAGCGACACCAAATTTTATAGTTCACGCTTTTCCTCGATAGAACTCGGACCATTCACGGAAGATCGTATTTGCTCTTCCACCTCTCGTCCTTTAATTATGAAGCGCCAAAGGATTCTTAAACGAGTATCTTTCTGCACGTTGAAATGCGCTTAATCAACGCGTAATTTTGGATAATCAACGCGGAGTTTTGCTTGATAAACTTAATCAAAAGTTGTTTTGCACCCACATACGCGCACCCAGGTGGGCAAAAAGGTCCGCCTCAGAGAGACAAAATATCCGAGAAAATGAGGCAAAAGTCCACTAAACATGCGCAAACGTGCAATTCACAGAGGTGCGTCCGTTCTTTTTAGTCTGCCCGCTTTTTTGTTACCAAAGGGTCCACAAAGTCTGGAATTCGAGCCCCCCATATTGAAGGCTGGGTGCCCGCGTGCACCCATGTAGAAAATTTTCCGTAAAGTTTGAGATTTGAGAGCACGGGCGTGATTGGACCACATGAGCTGACTAAAAGTAGACGTTGAACAAGCAATAGTGCGCGTTGATTAAGAAAAATTACGCGTTGATTAAACAGACGTGTTGCAACAGAACGCCAGGAATTCTCCAGACGACCACGCTGCTTCGGCAGCAGAAATCATTGAACCAGTCGCCAGGCCATAAGGCCCAGGTCAATAACATCCCTTCAGTTCTTCTCGACCCTCGGAATCATTACTAATGCGAGTTCGGAACAACACGAGTTCGATTATATTTTCGTTGCCTAAATCAAACGTTGGCGCAACATTAATGTTACTTCGTGTTAAACAGCAAGTCCCTGTGCTTGTATGTATAGTCAACAACACTGCTGCAGGTGCGGCGACAAAATTCTTGTTTTTGATCTACGTCATCAAAAGGATGTTTAATTTATAATTATAGTACGTCAATCTGTTACAAACCCGCTGTCAGTCCAAATATGAGTATAGATTTATATGATCAGCCATCAATATTTTGGAGTCAATGATTTCCATATTAATCGCTCATGCAATTCTTAGTGACGGCTCATGCAATTGAATGCTGCTAGGGGAACGCCGATTTAAACTCCTTTAAACACTTGTTTACGAATTAATCGAGAAGTGATCGTCATTTGATTCCGGTGTCTTTCTGATCCAAACCACCGTGACACCAAAATAACATCAGACTCGAAAGTCTAAAGACTGTCATCTGGATTCTGACCTCATTGACACGTGTCTTTAAATAACCGTAAAATATAAACCAATCGGTTATCGCAAATTTCCATCCAGGCATCGCAGTTTCCCCTGTAACGCTATTATTGCACAAAAGATTGTTTTCCAAAAGCAAACTGATTCACCGACATTCAATACACGTCATTAAAACGACCGTTGTATAACTTTGTGTCTTCCAAGTATATAATCGATTGCTCCCTTGTCCTTTCCGAGTATCTGCTGGAAAACATTCTTTCAACAACGTGTTTGAGTAAAAAAAAAAAATGAAAAAGAAAACGGTGGGTGATTGACCGAATGAGTGATCGAAATAGGATCTAAACACCAAATGTAGCTTCCTTCTATGAGTTTCTGAGAGGATATAATCCTATAATAAAACAATTATTGACGTCCACACTCGGCGAATACGTTGGTTTTCCGACCCCAAGGTGTTAATGACGAGGTTAACACAATCTGAGGGTCTGAAAACCATCATGTTAACCTCGGTAAAAGTTAACAGTGCTTATCATTACGCGGCCGCGGATACTTATGTCCTCTGATTGGCTGAAAAACTTCCGATTCAGCATACAATTGCCCGTACACTGTATCAGTGCAGTGGGACGTTAGCAAAGCGTCCAAATTTGGTAAACTTCAGACCATCATCTCAAAAATGGTAATCAGGTTCACGTGCGTGATGAAACTTTCGAGGTATAGGTAAATTCAAGGGTTTGTGTGTTCAGGCTTGTAAATTGGATGCTAAATTTTGACACGGGCTGCTTCAGTAACAGTCATAAAATTGACTTCAAAGGTGATTTCGAGGCTTGAAGAAGTTAAGTAGCAGTTCTTATTATTGGTGGCCCACGCTCAAAGTTGATTGCCACAAAGCCGGCATTTTACGCGTAGAGTACAATCCCAAGCAATACACGATTTCGTCCATCTTGAATGTGTAACTGTTTAAACATAATCTGTTACGAAGTTTGTTAACCAGATTTTCAAATGATTGCTATCATGCCATTTCTAAAACGTTCAATGTTATTACAAACTCCTTTTTCTTCCGGAGAACCATCTGAGCTCAATTTTGGAGCGCATTAATGCCGATAATTCATGCGCGCACCCTAACAAAACAGCGGGCGGACTGAAAAAAAATAAATAAAAACGGGAGCACCACTGTGAAGTGTGCGTTCGCGCTTATTTAGTGGTCTTTTGTCCAGTTATCTCGGACTTTTGGTCGCTCGAAGGCGGACCTTTTTTACTTACTTCGCGAAATTGGAGGCTCTTTCGAGCGCCCCCCCGGGTGCGCGCATGTAATTTTTAGCATTAATCAGGCAGTTTGTAAGGTCAGACACGTGATACACAGTACACTCACAGCGAGTATTCACACTGTTAGATCTCGATACAAAGAATAAAAACTACAAGTCTTCAATTTATCACAATTAAAGCTTTAATTGTATTACAATTAGAAATTGTTACTAAGATAACCGATCACCTCGGCATCGCCTGACCAGTGAAGACGAAATTCCAAAGCGCCTTAATTTTGATAAGAATTCAACTCCGACAGCGAAATAGCGGCGAAATACAGCTTTAAACGTGAACTAATAATAATTATAATAATGACAATAAATATCACACTATGAAAACCAGACAAAGAATTCAGTACAATGACAACTGCAGACAACTCTCGTGACGAAACGCGAGAAACCGAAGACAAAAACAAATTATGAATTAAGCTTCGTAATAATTAATACTGAAATCCGAGATAACAACAAAGTAGCATGGAAATATAATACAAACCACAATAAAAGGCTATTCTGTAACGAGCAGAACTATACCTCGACATCATTGCGGCTTTTGACCAAACCCCCAATCACCCAGTCAAATTTCTACAAGAGGTGCCATAAATGAATCATTTTATTTTGATCTGGGATTAAGAATCTTTTGGAATCCCAGTTCACATGGAACACGATTGAAGAGGTAAGAAAACATGCTGGGTTTTAAGCAATTCCAAATAGCATATCATATAACGAATATTAACACTTTGCAACTGCGCCACCACCGTTACACGTTGTTTCTCGACAGTCGTTGCCTATAACAATTCTAAATGGTAGTTGGATAGTACACTGCACCTTTTTGAGCAACAAAACCGCTCTATTATTAGACCATAAAGTAGCCTACGAAAATATTCGACAAACTGTTGCACTGCTAACTACAAATGAGACATAATAGCGTGGATCGCTACATGACAACATAATGTCGTGACTGGCAAACAAGTTGTCCAGCAGAGACATCTATCAGTAAATATTTATATAGAAAATATTTCTGTGCAGGATACAAGGCTGCGACTACAACAAAACCGGTTCAATTCAACAATAAACTATCACAAATCAAACTACGTTTATTAAGTTCCATTGATAAACATTGCCCGATAGTCCAAGTTGCTCTCTGAGTTCCAGTTTGCACTTACAGTTAAATGACTTCAGAGTCGAGAATCGACATTAAACAAAGGTTATAGTTGAAGTTAATTGACACTCGAGGGAGAATCTATGACTGTTCAACTAATTTACATCGGAGTGACGCACAAGACGGGATTATTAAAAACGCTTATACACGGCGGATCAATTTGCTGGACAGGGCGGAAATAATTGAATGTTATTGCACCGACTTCGTTTGACACGCAACAGATATACATGAACACATCTCACTCCCGATGACGTTCTAGTTGGTCTTGGTAATCACAGTTATAATGTAAATCTCGCTGTACTATCTGTAACTTTAGTCGAACGGGACCACTCTCCCATTCAATGCACCGATAAATTAATCAATATTAATGATAAGTAGATTACATGGGGTCTACATCGAAAAATAATTCAAAACGTCTGATTGTCTAAATGAAGCCAAAAAATAAGATGCCGGGACGGAGGGCTAATGTCCAAAAACGATCCCCAAGACGGTTTAATTGGTGTCATTGAACGGTGTCACATTAAGATGTCTCTCCCAGGAACATCCGCCACCCTCAGTATATGTAGACGGAGGAGAAACTCTTTATTGCGATATTTCGTGCGCATGTCTGTATTCATGATTTCATTATTTATAGTGACTTTTAATTTTTTTCAATATTCAAGGAGACTTTACCACACGAAATCAGCTTCTCGAAACAGGTTTAGCACATCACTGGTCCTTATCTTACTGTCAAAAAAATTTCAGACACAAACAAAGAAAAAAGAACTCAATTTACTCGTTCACTTGAACTGACAGTTGTTTGTCTCCGTGAAATTCACTCCACAACCTTGAAACCAGCTTCAGCAACCTGTCCTTGTCTCTAAGGCTTTGAATTGCCAAAACCCACGAGATCTCCCTTATTGGAAGACTCGACGATGCCGATGTTGTCTCAGCGCCAAAGTATTCCACAGACGTGTCAACAACGATTTCATCGGTCAAGTCGGAAAAGACGAGCGTCAAATCGTGTGACTTGAAATCACTGAGTACGACACGTTTCAAGTACTCTACATTACGAATCTCCAACACCTTATAGTGTTGGACGCTGGGCGGCGCCACTACAAAGTCTGGGAAAGGATAGTTGACCAGATCCTCGTCGAGTAGAGTCAGATGATAGTCTGTGACGACCAGTGTGCGAGGCTTCGCCCTCGCCTGACGTGACGACTCGCCGGGAGAACTTGAAGAGCCCACCTCCATTTGGAACAGGAGCAGATACAACAAAATGTTCGTATCCTCGACATTGGTCTTGGCGCTCACTGTGCGCTCGTGGATAACGTAGGTCAGATCGATGATCAAGTCCTCGTTGGCATAATGAAACTTCACACGGCTTGGGTGTTCGAATTCGCCCTTTGACACGGCCGACAATGAGCGTTTTGTTCGGGAAGATTTGTAGAAATCCTCGCCGCTGCTTTGCAGATCCGGAGATGGAGTGGCAGAATATAACATCAACACTTTTGACAGCTGTTTTACAAACGCTTCCGTGGGCTCATGGTTTCGCGTGACACAGCTATACACAGACTCCGGAGTGGCCCCAGCCAAACGGAAGCTCTGATCGAACATTCCCACGTTGACGTGCTTCAGATCACTCAGCTGCAAGATGTGATACGGTTTCACCACTCCGGCCCGAGTACCCAGGTGCGTGGATGAGTAGCTCTGACTCCCAGTGAATGTGCTTGACCTCTCACTCACAAGAGAATCCGACTTGTTGCGAGTGTGGCTGCGGAACGATGTTGTAGACACACGCCCAGTCAAAACTAAACTGTCGGACACAAAGTACACTGCTCGTGTGCTCAGCATGACACACGTGATGATCTCCTGTTTTGGCTGGATAAATGGGATCACACAGGCCCACACCAGATGGCATAGCTCTTCACCCTCGGAGCCAATCTGCACTATGGCGCTGTGGAAGAAATTCATCACCTCCTCTCCAGTCATTGAGGCCAGCCCATTCATCTGTTTTGTCAAAGGGTTAATAAGATCCATGCTTTGATTGCATTTTCCCAGGTGAACCAAGAGCTCGCGGCTGGGGTAGCCAAGACTCAAAGTGACTGGTGGGGACGCTATATTTAACCTTAAGGGTGCACCTGGAGACATAGTGGAGGTTGTGACAACAGGAATGTTCTCTGGAGACGGATTATCTTTTGGCATAGCATGGAAGTGTTTGACAGTTTGTGAGCTATCCTCTTTCAAGAGAGCATAAAGGGAGCTCATGTCTTCTCTCACAGGACCGTCACTGGACTGTCTGGTGTCTACAACATCTACATCAGAGTCTAAAGCACTGCCGGATGAGGGTCTACTCTCTTGCTCAGTCTTGCTGAAGGCAGCACGGAGTTGAGCGGACGTCTCAGTTTTACGCGCCTCTTGTATGTGCTGTAATGACCTGCTGACAATGGTCCGTTCAGGGGTGCTTGTCGGGGAGCTGTTCAGTGAACCCGAACTAGCCGTACTGATGCTATCAGGAGACATGAGACCTTTCTTGTTTCGCTTATACCGCGACCGCCTCTTTTTAACGTGTTCGACATCAACAGGTTCACCAGGAATACCCGTTTCAAACAGATTTTCTGCAACAATGGGTGGAATGGATGCAGAGTTGAAATTTACGCTGGAGGACAATTGGCCTTCAACAACGCTAGAGGGCATATCAGTGCTCACAACGTGACGAATATCACTTCCTGCAGCTGTGATGGTGTCAATAACAGCCCAGTCATCCTTGCTAATACGTGCATCAGACACTTTGGTGGCACTATCAACACCAGAATTGTCAGGCATGGTATAGGTGTCAGCACCACAAGTAGACACGACAGCATCGCTCAAACTCAGACCATCACCACTGTCAGCTGCAGGCAGTGGACTGATTTGAGGACTTACACGTGGCGTGACTTCCTCTGGCGAATGTTTTTCAGCCACCAACTGGTTATCTGGAACTACGACACTTTCAGTTGCACTTGTGGAGGTTACGGTATTAATTTCTGTGCAAATTTCAACATGCTTAACTTGACTGCTCGACTGCTGATCCAAGTCTTGTTGATCATTTAGTCTGTCAATAGGCATCGCTCCACTCGTAATTTCAGCATGGGATTCGCATTCCAGCACATTGCTTTTGCCCATGTTTTGATCATCGGAGATTTTAAAAAACTCTGCAAAACCAAAACTGAGCAAATTGTTTGCCATGTATAACATAAGGTCTACCTTAGAACCACCTTTAGTGTCTACGAAAAATACTTTAACAGATTGATAAGCACCCTCTGGTGCAGAAAATGTTACCACATTCTCAACATCTCCTTCCAATGAAAATGTCTTTACAACATCCAAGATGGAAGACACATCTCCGACACGGCGGAAATAGTTGTGTCTAGCCAGAAACAACTTCGTGTTCGTAACCACTACAGCATAGACCTCTTTTGTTTTACTGAGACAACTCTGCGAATCACTGTTCTCTGCGAGTGAACACACACACAAAGCATATAACAAAACATCGCCTGCTTCAGTATGGCTCTCAAGAACTCTTTGAATCTCATCGCTTTCGCATGAGTACTCAACGTGGTCACATCCTCGGTTCGTTTTGAACCGCATCATCAGATCCATAAACGGTGGGTTGGAGTCGAGGCAAATGAGAACTACATTACTTGCCCTTGAGAAAACCTTCATGTACACATCATTCATACCCGTAATAACATGTGTGATTGTGTCAAGACTTATTTGATGATGGAACTTGAGGCGTGGGATCTCTCTATGCATCATTACTGCGTCATTGTCCACAAGTTCATACAGATGGAGCGAGGATTTTGTCAGAGCCACGCAACACGGGAATGCTATCGTAGGATTTGGTTGATAAATAAGATGGCACCAAATCACTTCCGTAAATGAATTATCCTGGTCAAGGTTAGTCTGTTGAGCTAGTGTCTGTATGTAGGACATGAACCCAGCATCCTCCATCTTGGGAAGTGAGACTGGGAGGAGACCATGGACCAGAACTGGCAGCACAAGTGGAGGCTGGCTTTGGGCCACCCTGTAGCAGATTAAAGAAATACAGTGCGAGGTAAAATCTTTCATCATTGCATGTTGATTGACTAAGGGATTATTTTAGTAATACATCAAATCACATTTTTCTTGTGTGATTGATCTAAATGTTAAGCAGCATTGTAGTTGACCTATCACAAGCTCCGCCCCCTTGCGTAATGTCGACTAACAAACAATAAGTTTTACTCGGCAACGGGTTGTTTGTCGGGTAAAATGGCAGCTTGGAAACGAAGGTGTGTCAAGACTGATGAGTTCTAAATGGACGGTCAGTTAAGCTGTCACTCAAGGTCCTGACGATAGGTCAATTGTCAAGTAAAAACAAACACTTGGTCTTGTCTTTGTGTTCTACAGAATACGAAATCATGCAAAAGAACGAGAACATGGCAATAAAATTTGACCATAACTTTTTTATACAAATACTTAGCTATTTGCCTGATACTCAGCAGTCATGAATTATTTAATTTTCAAAAAAATACGTAGACTAAAAGACAGTATTCCCCATCTTAAAATTTACACCTGCTGTTGAATGTATGTTCAATATTTTCATTGAAAGGTTTATAAGCCAGTCAACATTTTGTTTGGCAACATTTATAATGCATCAATGTGATCATGCACGATACGCATACACTCAACAAGAATAACAACTGGGCTAAAATCTGAATGTAAGCAAAAATGTTATATTTGAGATAGTTGCATCTTTAAACGTTTTCACTGTTTCGCCCACAAGGTCGTGACTTTATCTACAGTATTTTGCTATTAATACTGCTCATGCATAACATTTCACATTTAAAACTACCATCTTGCAAATTAAGTTGCCCATCCTTAGGTCTCTAACTGGCACATTTAAAGTTAAGTTTATCCAGACAAACCAGCTTGGAGAAAAGTTATACAACTGTAGAGACACGACACACAGAGTGTGTTGACTTGTGCACAGGTTGCAACATTATATTCCTCCTTCTAGTTACAACATGGGGAAAGCCACGCACCTGTTATGTGTGAGAACTATGGTGGTAGGTGGCGCTGGTCCAGGAGACAGGTTGGGTGACACGTACGGGGAGTCAAAATCATGAACCTGAAATGTTTAGAGATCAACGATAAATAATGCACGGAACAGAGACTAGATGAAATATAAACATGTTCACATGCTGCACACAAGCAAAGCTTGATGAAACTTAAGTGTATTACACTGTTAAAGACTAATTAAAAGTTTACTGGGTTTCTATTTTCAGAAAAGTGAAGTTTCCTGAAATTCAAACAAAAATAATATCGATAGCCTTAAGACAGACACTAAGGCCTTCCAACTGAGGGGGCACACACTGAGACATTCCGCTGTCAAAACAAACCTATAATATTCGAGCAATGATGATATAAAGTTTCCACTCGAAAAGTAATGCCCGGGTCACTCCCTCTTCTTCTAGAATTACAGCATAATGTTTCCAATAGTTTTTAAAAGCATTTGATTCATAAACTGAAGCAGTTTGCTGTGCCACTGGACTTTCCAAAGTTGATAAAGGGAGATGGTGTGATAGAAACTGTGCCATGCATTTTGCTTGTTCGTGGGTGTAAACTGTGCCATGCATTTTGCTTGTTCGTGGGTGTAAACTGTGCCATGCATTTTGCTTGTTCGTGGGTGTAAACTG
>NMRA01000070.1:309586-327368 GCA_002633005.1 Phoronis australis | reverse complement strand
ATTATTCTATGCTCGAGTACACAATAACTTACGTAGATAATTTATTGCCCTTAGTTCACAGTTTGTAAACCCAATATTAAAGCAATAAGTTCGAGTTTGAACTCGAAATTTCGAGTTTTTACTCGAGTTTGTAGCACGAATACAAGGGTCTTCAAGGGCAAACTTGAACTAGAAACTCCTATGCATAAACTATAATGTATTCGAGCACAGTCTGATAACCAATTATCTTAAGTTCGCACAAAAGGAGCAGAGAAATTGCCAAAAATAGTTTCGAGTTCGTTTCGAGTACAAAGATTAGAGACCGGGCCCTGGTTCTCAACATCCAAGACCCCTGTAAGTGACCAAAGCCATGTTTGTTAACACCACAATCTCAGGCCATCACTTAGTACTCAGTCTTGACTAAATTGGCATCAGCATTTCCAATGGACTGCACCTTGACAGGTGGTGTATTCTGTAGGGCGTTCAATGTCTGCAACCAACCCTCGCCAGCCTTCTCTCTGATTGACTCAATCTTCAGCTGTAGTGTGCCAACCTCGGACTGAGTCGCTGCGGTTTCGCCATCAGAGGTCCCTGCAACAGAACAATGCCGAATGGTCGTGATCTTTTAAAGGCCGCCAGTTCGGATTACATATGACGTTGGGGTTAAGCATGAAATTTTCTGACAGACATTTAAGTGTAGGAAAGCTATTCAAAATGTGTGGTGCATAGGAATTGACTTCTTTCAACAGCTATCAAAAGTGACATCTCATTCCTCAAGACCTATTATCACAGAACTTATCAGCCGCAGACAACACGGCTCGCACAACAACGGATCATAACGGAATTTTTAACAAGATCAGAAACAATCATGAAAATCACCTGCAGCAGCATCTTTACTCTCTGTTCGTTCCTCAATGTTTACTTCTACAGACTGCTGCAAATCAAACAGGAAGTCAATGACTGGAGTTAAATTAATCTCCAATACTGGAGAGTAACAAGACGTTATGACACCTTTAACCGAGCAACATGGCTACTTAGGATTATGCTATCTGATACACAATAACTTTACGGACTAAAATAGAAAGAAATAAAACCCAATGAAAAATACCCTTGAAAAAGAGAAGAATTGATAGCAGTCCATAATGTCTCAAGCAATAAAAATACTTTTTACAGACTTTGAAAATAAGTAAACGAGGCGGTTAAATACAAGAACTTGCCTTCAAATCACTACTAACGGTAAAATGTCTTCAAATTAGTACGACTGTCATCAACAAACACATGATGAAAAATTTTTCAACATTTTTGGCAATACAGAGTTTGAAAATCATTCTGGGCTCAGCTATTCATAATGTACAGGGAGTAATAAAATAATTATCTTCTCAACCAGGATCAAAAACCCTTTGTTAAACTGTGTTTAATTAGACAGTCCAACTGTGACTGCCGTGTGACTAAGAGCAGGGCTCACATAGAACTACTTTCCACTGACCTTGCTTATCACAAAAGGCCTATTGTGCGTGAATGACACCATGATTTACAGTCACCCGCAAAATTCTAAGACACTATGTGGACTATGTACCCCCTCCAAGCCCAAAATAGGAAAATATGACAATTTTGGTCATTAATTTTGTTCAAATTTGAGGATACCTTAAAGTGGAACTTGCAGGCAAATTCCTTATCTCTATGATTGCTTAGTCAAATTAGTTAAAAACACAACATATAGTGACGATGTGAATATGAAGTAGGTTGAAAATTCCCAGCTGTTTTTAAGAATGAGTTTTTTGGCGAAAATGATCCACCGCAAATCACTGTACCATGTCCAGCAAGTATCGTAGCCAGATGTTAGGGAATAAGACTGCATGATGAGAGCTATGTGAGCCCCCAAGGTACACCATTAATGCAAAGGCCACCTATTGGCAGAATTTTTTGATTTCACACTTACAAGTTGTCAGACATGTGAATACAACTGCACTTTAATTAGTGTAGATGATGTGCATACAACATTGTCGCTTAGTTCCCGTTATACATTAGCAGCTTAGGAGCATGCAAATACATCTTTAATGTATTCAAGTAAACATTACAATAGCCGTAAAACATATTAAAATGTCAGTGGCCTACTAATAATGATCCAAGCCTACTATTCAATAAAATTTGTTTGGTTAAATAGTTTTGGATAAGCTTCGGGAGAGGAACGTGTAAATTTGAGCCAGAGATATGATATGGCAGCTCACCATGCGTGACTGCGTCCTCTTGCCCCTCTCCTTTATCTCTCTAGCCTTCTGTATAGCCATCAACACGGCTAGAGTGTCCATCTCACGCTCATTGATCTTTTGATTGTCCAGACTGACCTGTGGGCAATTAGATAGACGGAACATGTTACTGACCACATTAATTTTCTAAATGTATCTGTTTTCAAAGACCAGAATGAATATGGGCACATACTCTGTGTATTGAACCTTATCGATTTTCAAAAATCATCGATGTGTCTACTAACGTCTATGCAACCAAAGAGTAATCCATAAGACACGTCTCAAACACCCCCATTTTTATGCTGGCTACACATACATTTTACCATGTACTTTCTTGAACCAAGCTAAAGCAAGAAACATGGACCACTAGGTAATGACTTTGTAACTGTATTGCCGGCCAGTTCAAATTATCAACAAAGTTTCCCAGCATACTACCTCGTTAGCTCTGTTTCCAAATAGCTGAAGCACCTTTATCCTGTAGTCAAGGACAACAGTTACTGGGTTACCAGACAGGTTGAGATTCTCCAGGCACGGCAAGTGGGCCACATGGCGTATCTCCAAGATCTGTGATATCTCGTTGTTGCCAACATCAAGGTACTCTAACGAGTAGAGTTTAGCTATACCTAGAACAGTAAAATTATGGCTGGAAGGTAAACTCAAAAGCGACACTCTACTATCGGGTATCTGACTTTTTGATACATACAAATGTTCAAGAAATAAACATCATGGACTCGTTTCATCCAAGTTCATAAGTCTGGTCTTAGCTAAGACTGTTGAAACTCTGATTTCATTTTTAGCAAAGTTTACATTATACACCTCTCGTCAACCAACAGGTGGTGAAATTCTCACCTTTAGTTACGAGCTTTTGAAAAATGACAATTTTTGCAATTATTATTTTTCTTCGAATAGGAAGAAGTTGGACTTAACAAATGCTTTGAAACTTTCACAGCCTAGATTTAGAGTTAACATTCAAAAGAGTGGAACCATTTTTAACAGATCCCCTACCACCAACAGAGGATTTCCAACGGCAGTTTAAACATTTTAAAAACCTCACATCCATGGTTAACCACTTCAGCATAATGATTTCCACACATTTTACCAGCCAATTTTTAAATTTTCCAAATTTCAGACAAAAGCAATAGCCACAATCATCTTTCTCCATTCCTAACGGGCTTCTAATTGTTGTGAATGATCAAAAATTTCAAAGGAATGCAATATGTTAACTGCAGCACTTTATTTAACAAGCAAACAAATTTGAATTATTCGTCAAGTACAACTTGAAAATGATAATAAAAATGTTGCTTTGTTGCTACTTAGTATCTGTATAATAAAAATTAGAGTTCTTGTCCCTTGTAATGTGTCCAAAATTACTAAAATTCTACCTAAATGCTCATAAATTAGTCTTATCTAAACATATTTGTACATTTTATCCCAGTGTCACGAGGGGTAGCACTGTGAAACTACCATGTAACATGGCTTACCATTAGTTAACAGGACAAAACTAACACTGGGACATTCCAATTGGTTGGGAAATAACATTTCAAACACTCCGACTGGCTGATGTTGAGAAATGAATCAGCCTACTGCTCCATCTATTGAGAAATGTCAATGGGGCTTATGGCTGCTGCAACCACAAGAACAGAATGATGTATTACACTCAAGTTTGAGTTTTTTGACAGATGCAAGACTACATGGCGTCAAAGAAAACAACAAAATGCCGTTTAAGTGTTCGAATTTTTCCAGCTCATTCCCACACAATATATGGGTTAATAAGTAACATGGTTTAGATATTCCCCTCCAACCATGTGTACCACGGTCTCTGGATTGCCATCACATAGAATAAACATGTTCTATTGATCATGAGACAGGTAAGCAATTTACTTACTCAGAGACCACATGGTTGCTGTTTCGGACTCATCTAAATGACAGGACACAAACTCTACGATATGTGATAAATGTTCAAACTAAGCCATGCGCACCCATGCCCACACCGAGATTTCTGCGTGTTGTTCACCATCCTTTCACTAGGTGGCGTTACAGCCTAGGGCACATACCTTGGAGACTCTCCAGTTTGTTCCCAGCCAGGTTGAGACTCTTGATGTTGCCCAGCTTGGTGTGAAGGTCACTCAGGAGGTGAATGCAGTTATTGGAAAGGTCCAGGTGTGTCAAACAGCTCAGATGACTCAGGTAGGCAACACCCTCCAGACGGTTGTTATGGAAGTCTAGATACTCCACCCGTGGTAGCAGTTTCTTAAAGTCAGATAACGTGATAAATAAGTCAAGTTAAAACCAACTACTTGAAAAAAGCTTGCACCGGAGAATCTAGACAAGGAAGCCACCGACGAACACGTTATCAGTTTATAGACAGTGCAATTATGAGAAATTAAGCATGAGTCACTGTTAGAAAACCTAACTGGGAGATTTTAAACATGGTGTGATTTTAATATATGAATAAAAATAAACAGAAATTTGTATTTTTAAATATAGTTTAAAACATATATTAAAATTAGTGCAGTGTTGAGCACAATTATAAGGAATAAAGAAAGATAAATAAAAATAAATATAAAACCTTAGTTACGTCAAATATTTTAGTTTTCGTTTTCTTAATCTCATTTTCTTACAACAATCAATGCTTGATTATTCTCAATTCATCCCCAATCATCATTCAAATCAAACGCACAAGGCACATTTCTAAATAGTGATGTTTTCATCCGAATCACTTCATCTAAATTTTCGGGTGCACAAAAATGCACGGAACACGAGAGTGGTCTATAAACTAATTTCGTCTTTTTACTTCAACCTACATATTGCACCCACTTACCAGACTTTCATCCATTTCACCAACATCATTGTCACTCAGATCTAACCATGACACCTTGCTCCATTCAGGCAAAGACACACCGTCTTCATCAAATGGATTCCAGCACGTTGTGTCCTCATGTATCAACAGATCCTGAATATTAGAGATTAAGCAATTAACAACAGCATCAGACATGCCACTGATCAGCAAAGCTTGATATCGAACCATAAAATTTATGGTCACAGGCAAAATACGTGGACCCGACATTAAATGCCTAAATGACGACACTGAACCTGCTACCATATAAAACACCTGTATGAACAGACTAAATGTGCTAAGCCCACCTTGTGTCAAAAACTAACGTTTGATTTAGATCAATTACTGCAGTTAGGCCTCAGATTAGACTTGGAAAGAGCTAACAGTTCATCAACTTATTGAGTAACATCATGCTTGGCACATAAGTAAGCCACCAAGTCAAACCCACTGTGGTATCAAGCCTCATGCAGAAATCATTTCTAATCTGAGTAAGGAACATCACGACAGAAATTGGTCTAAATCAATAGTTAGCTTTTTAAATAAGAAGATAAGACAGTTTATAGCACAAAACAGGAGTGCACGCACAGAATTGTTCAGCCTAAGACAAACCATTGCCCTGTTTAGCCGGTTATTAACGAAAACTGAATTACAGTTTGTACTTCAAAAAAACCAGTCTCATAATATTCCTTACCATAATAGGATTTTATGTCAACAAAATGATCGAAACCATCAGATTCTCAAGAAAGTGCTTGTGAATTCAAAAATGGCGCATGTACAAATTGCCTATGATTTGAGTTGTTAGTAACCGAAATAGAATTCTATCACGGTAAGGAATATGATAAGACTAACCGTAAAAGACCAATTTTAAATTTTTTTAGCCTGCTAAACAGGACACAATGCAGTCTTAGCTTTAGTGATACTTGTTCAGGTAATGTACACCTTTACCAGTTTGTTAAGCATAATAAATGTAATTCATATTTGTTAATGAGCAACAGGGACATGACCGTGTAAGACAGTGAGGTGCCTATCCAGCATGTTGAACGCAATAACTTTCTTTTATTAGGAGTTAAATATTTTATTGTGCGCTGCCAGTGTGAGAAAAGTATTGAGAAAATTAGTTTCGCTTTCCAAAAAGCGATTCCCTCATGTAGCATTGTAACAACATTCCAATGGGAGTCACCTTTGGAAGATTGACTCTGGCCTATTGTATCCTTTGCCTCACTTTTAAATTACATTACGTTTTTACAGTAACACAACATTTGAATAAAACTCATGAAACTCTGTCACTGTACACTCATCTCACTGTCTAAGACGTCACTCCTCGAGTGTCTAACGAGTCCCTTTCCTTAGCACAAGTCTATGACTTCTCTAAGATCAACTATGCCAACACTCACCCATAGCACAATTACTACATTTGGCAGAAAGGAAATCATAGGAACACTCTCTACAGAGTACTGCAAGCATTCCCAGCTCCGTTTGCCCATCGTTTGATATCAGTGCAACTCCTCATCAAGTAAGGAGAAATGAAATCAATGTAATTACCTGTCGTATCTCCCATCAATGTCGCTAACTGACATATCTTATCAACTTCTTTGGATTTCCGACAGTTTTCACATGCACACAAGCCCTCACTAGTCAACAAAGTTTTGACACTACAGTGTCATATGAGCCAGAAATGAAAATTGCGGATATCTTTCACTTATGTGTCAAAAAATCTTAGCCCAAATTCAAGGCTCAAAATAATTCAACCAATTAAAAGATATCACTTTACACTCCTGCTGAAAATCCTAGTCCAGTTCATGAATATTTTGTCAAACGGTGGCAACACGGCAGTGACCAGATACCTGAAGGAGGCGGTAAGACGATCAATCTCCCAGCAAGGCGAGCTTAATTAAGCATAAAAGAACTCCACCTTGGCCAATATTATTATTCAAGCTTGGACAATACAATAACAAGTTTTTTTGGGCCAAACTTCATCAAGATTCCACAACGAGCTTGCGTGACCTTGGTAACAATATGGCAGGTGTCTTTATTTCAGCGTACCTAAGTGTACCGAGGGAGCCACGCGGTCACGGTTGATCAAGGCACGGGACGTGTTTATTTTGATCATAAGTGGGAACAAGAATTGACCAATAAAAGACAGTCAGCTTGAATCATATTCAAGCTTGCACAGCATTGGTTATCAAAAGGCAAAGTTGTCAAAGCTTGGAATAAGATGTTGGAAAAGGTGTCTGGCCCAACACGCTTGTTCAAGTTGTTTTGACAAGCCAACTCACGAGTAGTCTTTTTCAAGGTAACCGAGCAATGGTAAGTAGGGGAGCGAGAAAATCCAAATGAGGTAACAGCATTAGCTTGCCTGATCAAACGTAGCCACGCGTAAGACATTCATGTGTGAACTGTACTGTACATGTACAGCAAAGATCTTTCAATTAAAGCCACAATAAGACAGAAAAAATATTTTGTGAAATTCCGTGACATAAACACTGAACACTGCCTCATTGCTACCATGGATTGTGCAGTACATGCGTCACGTTCCAGCATTGCTGACAAAATGTTCAGAATTTCCGCCAATTATCATTAATCCAAATTGGAAGAATCTTTACTGTACACCCATCAAGCCAAAAGCAATGTGAAGCACACATGCCCCGAATATAACCCAACATAACACAGGCTTACCTAACAAAGCCCACATTCAGTCACTGGTGAAACATGGCTATTCACGACACATTTTCGTCGACTGCATTAACCGGAATTTCCCAAACTAGACCCATGGGTGAGCATTTACAAACAGCCTTTCAAAAATGTGAAATGAATCCAAATATAACCCACGGTGTATTTTCAGAAACTGCTTGAAACAAACATGTTTTTAATGTATGAAGTTGTATGTCATTAGTAAGAATCTTATTTGTCAGCATGTATTTCGCATTTAGCAAACACAGAGACTGAGTGTTAAAACTGTCCTTTGTACTGAGGTAAATACTATTAGTTACCAACCAAGTCACAACATGCAATGTCTCGTTAGATGATAGTCATTTGAGTGAAATCACAATCCCAAAAAATATTACGTCTTACCAAAATCAACAAAACTTCATATCAATACACATTTTAGAACAATTCATCAGATTTTCAACATAATATCTTTTAGAAGATTTTCCGAATATAAACCGATGGGCATAATTCCCCTCAGTACCACAAAAACCAGATTGTTGTCCAGCTAATGCATGATTAAAACTACACATTACTGTTAAAATACCATGTAGTACAGCAAAGCTGGCATTGCATTTCAATTTGACATATTTTGCTATGAAATACAAAACAGTAGATTTAGTCGTAGTCATGAAACTGAAATAATATGAGCTACACCACATTGACAGAAACGCCGGTCAAAACTGAATGTGGGCTATAAAACCAAGTTTAAAGCAAATAACAAGACTTTATTGCCTGTTGCCTAGTGAACGGAACCCAATCGGGAAGATCACGAAGAGTAATTTCCTGGAAATATACATATGCAAAGAGTAATTTCCAAGACATATAGACATGACCTCATCAGGCACTTGATGAATCGTGGTGAGCTAGTGACAATCTTGCTTCTTTTCACAAGGGTTAATTCACAAGAAACGTTGAAGTGTTAGTAAGAACTATGTGATGAAGGCAGCTTAAATGTCAGTCTTGATAGCTACTGAATGCTCAGTACACATGATTTTTTTCAGATGGTATACACATTTATTTGATACTATGTTAAGACCAGGCATGCGCTGCGTATATGTAAGATTTTCCCAAATATGCTAGTAATAACACATGGTGATATCTCACAAATTCTCAGGTGATTTTAGACCTGATGAGATTCTTGCAACTAGGGAACACAGGCAAGGGGTTTGTTTTATGAAAAATGACTCTAGTTTAAATTTTGGTCTTGCATATACATTTGCTATAATTATTAAACAAATTTTTCTATGCACCTCAGAGTTTAGCAACACCTAAACCATTACTAACCTCTAGTTATGGGTATATTTTCAGAGACTTTTTGCAAATTAAGATTAAAATACTTTTCACAAATAATTATGTGGGTGTAAGGTGAAACAAAACTCTTTATCACTTTCCATGAAACACACCCCACATTTGCAACAAGTATAATTGAAAGTTTACTTCCTACACAAGCAGTCCTTAGTAATTGCTGGCTGCAAAACCACAGCAATTCTAACCTGGGAAGTTTCCTACTTATCTTTTCATACCGAAAAAAGCAAACTTATGTGCCAGCCAATTGCCTTGACATCTTCTGCACACAACAAATATGAAAAAGTCGATGGACGAAATCAGTGCTGGATGAACTACCTTAACAGCTTTGACAGATCGATGTGCGCAGATCTTCTTGAGATTTCTTTTGATGGTGTCCAGACCAAGGATTTTAGCAGCACTGCAGTTGTGCAGCTGAAAAACGTCAACAACAGCTGCAGCATATTCCATACAATGGGAAACTCAATATTCGCTAATCACAGCTAAAACAACTATTTTTGTAAACTTGCTCAGGGAAGGATGTTTCCCACGATGACAGTCTTTGGGAGATTATATAGGTCTCTTAAGGTTATCGCGTGAATACATCAACAGGTATAACATTGTTTCCCTAGCACCTTAATGAATTCCAAGCGTTTTAATGAGGAAAGAAAAACAAAAGAATTGAAATATGTCCAAATATCTTTCTGTCAAAATTTTTCAATCTCTCCCAATTCATAGCAGCATTTCTTCCGATTCTCTTGAAATGTTTACAACTTTTGCCAAAATTAAGACTTCAATGGAGAAATCTGGTGTTCTAAACTAAACGACAGTATAGCATTAAAAACATTAACATAACATAAAGCCACAAGTAGCGCCACCTAGCTCTGATTCATGTTTTTGGATGGAACACCTTGCTGCTGTTGCTTTCAAATACCAGCTGGCTTTCCCAATTACACAGCCATGCACCAAATGGAATTAATTCATTGCTTCAACGGCAGGTTATTGACTTCACTAGGACAGCATGGCACTTTAAGATTATTGCGCCTACAAAAGCCAGGTAACCTAATTTTATTCAATGTTTAACTCATACACTCCCCTCTTGAGAGTACGTGCATCCTCACCACCAACACTGTTGCACTTAAAACCAACCTCTAATACTTGCAACCCTTTGAAGTGACTCAAGTCAAACTCCAGATCATTCATGTTGATATTGCTCTTCTCCACAGTGTTAGTACTTCCAATGACCCTTAGGTGGCGCAACCGTGTGAGAAAATCCAGCACATGGCCGATGTCGTGCTTGGGATCTCCACTTTCTGCAAAAAAATGAGGCAACGTCATGCATAGACTGGGGAGACACAGAAAAACGCTAGGACATTCAAGGCAACGATTGCTTATACAGAGATAAAATTTTAGGGTCATTAACAGGTTTGCCACATTTTGAGAGTCAACTTTGCCCACTGTGTAACAGCCATCAAACTGGTACTCAAAATCCAGGACCCGTGCAACTGACTGTTGCCAATTTCAGTGTGCTTATGGAACCTATCGTAGCCAAGCCTTGTGAACGAAATATTAAAAATCATCTCACTTCCCAATGAGAAGTATCTGATGATATATCTGGTCAACAGCCCTTATCTATCCTGATTTGAAACCTAATCAGCCCCTCTGAAGTGGTGTGCTTCCACTATCAATCGACAGGTCACAAAACTTTATTGTGGTAGTTCTCCAACTACACACCACACAGTATGATGGAAAAGAGTAAATTTAATTTGTCAAATTTCTCGACAAAAGTACAGATAGAGAAGTTCAAGTCTATTAACAAAATTGATTTTGAAAATAGAAAAATAAACCGTTCAAAACTACATAAGTCTCGTTTGAAATGAATACAAAATTGGTCATTATTTTTGAGTGAAATAAGTGAAAAATGGTCACAACTTTCATGTGAAATATCACAAAATTTAAATGAATACATTTATGACATTTGCATCGCATTCGGGACAAAAAAATGATGCAAAACTATTGCAGACACTAGAGGACTTTAACAGATTTTTCCAATGTATTCGTTTAGTCTACTATGACAAAGGAGTGTAGAGGATGCCTGGGCAGTTGTTGCAGCAACAAATTTCTTGTGCACATTAACTGAGACCATATGGCTTTTTGGTGGGTGGCATAGTTTGATTACCTAAGGGAAGGCCCTCTGAAATTTTCCTGATAGTAACCATAAAAGCAAGCTCAGTACCCCGGTTACCACATTTGGGTGTTAGGAAAATATCTCGGTAGTTAACATCAAACTTGTCATATCAAATCATAATTTTTTATACCTACTGTTGCCTGTCCTTACATTTTATTTGAACTTTCTACATCTTAGTGTAGTGGGGCACTTCAGTACTTGTTTTAGCCAGCTGAAATTTGAGCTTGGAAAATATATATTCACCTTTTTAATACATCTCATACAATTACACTAGCAACAGAGATGAAAACACATGTCAAGTGCAATCGCTTCCAAAATGAAGAAGACACAAAGTGTCATAAAACTGTCTAGTTTCATCAGTCAGACTGGACATAGTGAATGAAATTAAAAGAAAGACAGCAGCAGGAAATCAATGGGAAATAGGTAAAAACCAAGAACGTTGTGATTAAAAATCAATCGTCAATTCTAAACTAGTTTCTCAAAGCATGCACAGCACAACACACAGCAGAACTGTCACAAATGCAACACCAGCACCCCCTGTTGGAGACTTAAAGTATGTCTCATTTCTCACCACAGGTGGGCTCAGCTAGCTTCAGCCTCTCTGTGATGGCATGTAAGTGGAGAGGGGTCAACTGGTATAGTCCATCCGTGTGCAGTAACCACTCTCCTTTATTGAAGAGTTCCTCAGCCAGGCTGGCAGTGATGCCATGAATCTCCTGGAATTGAGAAGTCGATTACAATTTTGACACTAGTCCTATCATTCATGGAGAAATATAATGTTCATGTTTGTAATAAATTTGGTTTTACATTGTGTCTTTTGTGTAAGCTCTACATCCAATTGCTTTTGATAAAAAATTGACGGAGCGAACACAAAACTGTACCACAGGCATCATCATCATTATAAGAGTTCCAGTAGACAAGACACACTGAAATCATGTCACACTCATTTCTCCAGCAACATCACAAACAGATGTCCATCAGCTTATACACGCTGCATACTCTGCTAATAGTGTCATAACCATAGCCAATAGCATCACCAACATGAGTTGCAGTAGGCATAGTATAATTAGCAATTTTACCACCAAATTTTAGGCTACTATAATCTATCATTACATCGAAAAATGAACTTTGATTAAAACCACTTCATTAGAAACGCGATTCGTTTCACAACACCTTGTACAGTGACTGTCTTTGTCAATAGCTCCAATAACTGTTGACATCATCAAATCTCTGAATCACAAGCACATATCTAAGTTCTTTCCTCACAGAATAGCACAAATGTTGCATTTGTCTTGACTTTGTAGATCTATATAACACTGGCTGAAATAAAATGCAACATCGTATTTTGAAACTAGAGATTTCTTAGCAGTTTTTGATTCTGAAATTGAATTCCCTGGGAAAGGTTAGTTAGAATTATTTTCCTCCAAAGGTATAAACACCAAAAACTAGCTGCAAAAATGTAATTGAATTGTAGACCAATAGTTAAGTCGGGACAAACGTGTTCTTCATAATATATTCATCGTGGTAAACAATGGTGTAAGTAGTAATGCAAGACAGAAGACTGCAGGGAGGCTTAACAACAGACAAGATTGATATCCGAGGTAGGTAACCTGTCACCTGGAGTTGAAACTAGATACTTGAAATGTGACATACAAAACTTTCCTCAACTTGTTCCCTATTCAGGTTAGGTGTGGGATAGGGTTTGTGATGGCTTGACCTAGATGGTAAGCACTAGTTTACCATAAATTCAATAATATGAACATATAATATTCTTACATATTTATTGAAGTCCAGGAAGTGACCCAAGATGGGCGGAAGTTTCTGCAGGATGAAAACAAGTGTTTGTAAATAGACTTCCAACTCAATCTGTCGCTTCTTAACGAAGGCCTCCGACTGGTTACCAAACAGCTTTTTTCCAGGGAGTAAACTTTTCTTGATGCCATGGCTCAAAACGAGCTGTGGAACAGAAAACAAGTGAGAAAGTCAAGGAAATTGCTAAAACATTACGCAAAAAAGCAGAATGTAATGTAAAAATAAACTGAATGGACATTATTTCAAGGATGAGTGACTGAATTATAAACAACATGGGAATAACGCTGGTGACTTATTTCGTAATTTGTACTGTCTTTGAAATATTCAGTACCATTACCAGCAAGATTAAAGGAGGTAACAACACCACTGTCTCCAGAAATGGAAGACTTTTCATTCACTAGGTGGCGCTAATGAATAAGGACTCCTCTGCTTAACATCTGATAGAATGAAAGCAAAGACCTGTTTAACTGCATGGAGGCATCTCTGGGTTAAGGTTTCTACGGGACTACCTGACTAGGACCACTATTGCCATACACTACGCAGTAAATCTAAAGATGCCTATAGGTTGAAAACTCGTAACCGAAATTATTTTGAGTCACACACCAAACTTACTCAAAACTGTCACACAAGTTTGTGAAGAATCAATAACGTGCAGTTTGAAAACTGATTAAAATCTTACTCAGTCGGTAAAACTTACTTTTTCGTGTAGCTCCAGAAATTCTCTGTAGCGGTGCTGAACTGTCCAGAAGTATTTTCCAAGTGTCACACGAATTGTGTATATCTGAAAATTTCACAAAAGTCTGATGAAAACGGGCAATGTTTTCAAATACTTTAACACAAGTTCGAATTGACAAATTTTAAACACACTGAAGTTACTTTTATCAGACAGCATAAAGACATACCTCTAAAGCACTGTCTGCACATTCACACTTCAACTCTCATACACAACTTCTAATCATTTACTAAGTTGTATGCGGCAATCAGATGGTTTAGATAGTGGTTTGATTGTCGTACATGAATTCTGTCGAGTCAAACAAAAGTACAAAATCAAAATCAGTTATGAACTATGAAGCCAATGCCGTCATTACCACACAGCGTTATGCTGAAATGTAGCGTAAAGGTGCAACGATCCCCTGCTGAAGGGTTGTAGCACTATTTTTCCTCTGATTTCCCCCGTAAATGCCTAAGTGAAGGCGTAACATCGTTCCGTAACTCAAGTCCTTCCGGCGGTGAACGAACATAGGACACAGACAACCACATCTGGCATAAATTTCGCCGATCTTGCCTGATTTTACCCAAAAATTCCATCATCGGTCAGTTTACTAACATGCATGCAAATTCAAGATACCGTACGTGTCCATTTTAAAGTACTCGAGTACGCTATGGTTTTGTATTTGAGTTTCTAGTTTAAGTTCGTACCACTAGATGGCCCCTAGAGAGTTGAAGTAAAACCTCAAATGAAAACTTAAGATTCCAAGTAAAAACTCAAATTTTAGAGTTCAGACTCAAAATTTTAGCCTTACTGAGCAAGGTCGTAACCAGCAAAATAAGATTAATAGAGTTAATCGCCTAAGCCCTATGTACTCAAGCATACAGTAGTAGAAATTTAAACTTGAGTTGACATACAAAAGTAGAATAGAGAATGCCAGTTCAATTTTGAGTAATAACCAATTTCAAAGGATAAGGATACATTGGCTTTGACTTGGAAGAGCAAACATGCTTGTAAAGAAAGTGGTCTGTGACACCAGAACACCATTCACAGTGGCATTAAAAGTGATCCACAAACTCCAACCTCTGGCATTTGACCAATACGAAACATGTTACATACAACTCTTCACAGTTGTGAGAGCACAAAAGCGCCTGTTGCTTGACCTAGTTTCTAACTCTGGTGTGCATCACTAGACGAGTTGACAGGGAAGAAACATATTTCTTTTGTTCACGGACATTTTGAGGCAGACATTCTAGCATGAATTGCTTAAACTATCTCACCACAGAACAATGGCAACTGACAGCATGAAGGCAGAAAGGAATTCCGTAACAAACAGTCTGGAAAAATCGCACTGAATTAAATCCATGCAAGAATGCAAAAAGCTGTCCAACAACTACGCTACCGCCACCTAGTGACAAGGTATAGTTCATCATCTTGCTATCAATTCAGTCCTAACTTCAAACTACTAACACTATGATCTGATCTTTTAATTTTTCTCAAGAAAATGTTATCCCTACGAGCAGCAACCATGAAACTGTGCCTGATGTAATCATAACATGCAAACAGTTATCAAAATTTTAGACACGCTCATAGCTAGTTACACAGCCTAAGTAATATTTAATGCCAAATAACTACCAAAGATAAAAAGTGATAAATTGCGATCCAATAGTCAGACCTCAAATCCTATTTGTAGTAAATGGTTAACTGTTATCAGACTCCTCTGACTAAAACCTAGGTGGGAAATACTCTAACTACCCTTGATACTGAACCCTATCTTGATGATTTCAACCAATCCTCGTTCTGTCATCTGCTAAATGCATCATTGGCATCAATCTAGAAACATAAAATCTGGAATCAGTAAGACTCATACTCCCTATATCAGACTACATATTGTGGTTCTTAGCAGGTCACGCTTGCCTGCTTAAGCAGACTTTTGAACAGTTTTCAAATTTACCTCCAAACTTTTGAGCATTGCCAAGGCTTACAGAGTCTTATCTTGTTTCAGAAAGTCAGTTTCAGAATCTGTTAATAGGCCAAAACCATGCTTGGTATCCTCTTAACTGAACTGTTCAGTGCTCTGAACACATGCATGTGCCAACATCATGTGGTGCCAAATGTGGAACATTACATCACATATGAGCCTCTGTTAGCCACTCGCTAACGGGCAATTGCCTATTAGCTGAATGGTCAGCACGCTCGCCGGTTAAATCGGGGTCGCTGGTTCGATTCCCGAGGTCGGGCAATCTCGGCTATTACGACAATTGGCGTAGTCGGCAAACTGATGATATACCGATGAAGCACTTCGTAAACCCTGGGGCCTGAGACAGCACGCTTGTTGGTAGGGCACAGGCATAATGTAAGGTGCATGTACAGGCATGTAACTGTAAGGTACACCTGGCTGATGGCGCGCTTGTTGATAGGAAAGGGGGGATATTGTGAAAGTGCTTCTGGTGAATCACATATGAGCCTCTGTTAGCCACTCGCTAACGGGCAATTGCCTATTACTTTATTAGCTGAATGGTCAGCACGCCGGTTAAAATTGGTTAAATCGGGGTCGCTGGTTCGATTCCCGAGGTCGGGCAATCTCGGCTATTACGACAACAGTGAGGCTGACAAGAGGGATTGTGCTCTTCTAGTTCGCTCTACTTCTCAGCATAACTCCTAGGCAATGACCATCGCCTCTGTTGGCCCGAACCAGACGGGCCAACAGATGCGATGGTCATTGCCTAGTCAACTCAAGATGTCACGACACAGGTGCCTCAATCTCACGACATATACCAACCGTATACTTCTCGTCTGTCACTTCTGCTCCAATAACAGTGACAAAATTAGAAAAGTTGAAATCGTCTGCATCTTTTCTGAAGCAAGCCATAACTCCTACTTCATCTTGTCATGACTAACTTGTCAAAATAAATGTCGAGACCGACTGCAACAATTCGATTCTTCGCCATGTTTGTTTGAGTATTGTAGTTTATAACATTGGCCGCTACGCGTCGTGGTAGAGGGTGTTGTACTTCAACTTGGAATCCTGCTTAATCTCAAGATCGTGTATGTATGCGCGAACTAGGAATTGAACATTCATTTGGTCAATCACAGGTGAAATTTTTGTTCAGTGTAAGGACTCTTTGTAATTATTGGCCTCATGATTACCCATTTTCTCCTTAAACGTGACTTGTGTCAAGAAATCGGGGGAATTATGTGAATGGTTAAATCAATTGATAACATCCGCTAGTAGTTGCAAAAGGATACGTTAGGTAATTTGATTTGATGCAGTGCAAATTTTTATCAACGTTAACGTGATTATTTGAGTCGAAACTTGTCAAGTTTCCTCGTGTATTCCGAGTTCACACATACACGAAGTTCACGCACAGCAGTTTACAGTCAGCTCTTATCAAGGAACCCGGGGGTTCTTCCATACAAGAGGTAGGCTACGACTGTGCTGCTCACTCACTGCCGTTGCGGCTTTTCAGAACCAATCTCCCTACGAAAGGATACGTTTCTGAAAAAACCTCTGCGGAAGAATGCATTTTCTTACAAAATTCCCAACAAAATCGTTTGAAGACTTCGACAGACACTCCCAGAGTTTTTCAATTCATCAGTCAGTCTACTTTAAAACTTTGTTGTTCGTCCAACTGAAATGAGAGGCGTAGTCACCGGCGACATATATGCACGCGCGTCGTAGTAAAACACTGAGTGCACACCACGGTGGCCGGTACATGACGTTTTTTTACTTTCGTGGTACTTTCCACCGTGGTGAAAAATGACTTCTCAACCAGGTGAGAAGTACATTCCACCGTCACTCACTACTGAGTAGGCCTAACAGAGATGTGACACATGCCATGGTCTTCAGTTGTGACCGATTCTCACTTTGTCAGGGTTTTTACTTGTTGGAGTGAGACATCTGGGATTTGCCTAAGTGAGCCAACGGTGCAAAGATTACTGAGATGCAATTTCGATCCGACATTTCGGTGTCCCGACTAGGCCTGCATTACACTCAGAGATTGACAGATTTAGGGGGG
>NMRA01000070.1:285723-309385 GCA_002633005.1 Phoronis australis | reverse complement strand
GGGGGGGGGCAACATTTTGTCCGTCTGTAAGCCGTGATTTGCGCAAACCACGATTGTAGATGCGTATAGCACCGAAACACTAAAACTGCACACACTGAAATCTTGTTTCACCCGTATAATTTTAATTACCGGGGTTAATTAATAAACTCAACATTTCCCTACGCTCTTGCTGTTTTATTTTTTTTGCGGCAGCCAAGGGGGGGGGGGCCTCCCCTAAATCCGCCTATGCTGATATACCGATAATGATATGTAAATTTCGTCATCGCGTGTGTCAAACTGAAGTACAGTTGGCGAGACCAGGACAAAGCTTCAAAAAGCACGACCGTTCTGCGATAGCCAAAAACTGGATAGTTGGCAGGTACGCAGCACAAAATTCAGTCTGGGAAATGAGTTTGGCATGAAAGGAGTTGTTTATATGGGCAGCAGAAGAGGCAAATATTATTTAAAAATACAAATTTTTATTTTGTAAACTCAATGCTCTTTAATCAATTCACTCTTAGTTGAAATAAAAAACAATCCTACTGAAAATTCAATGCAACTCTATAAATTCAATCCTGTTATATGAATTCAATCCTATTCAAAGGTATTTTAGAAATTCAAAACCATTTTAGAAAATGAATCCTATTTTTAGAAATCCAGTGTTACTTTATAAACTTTCTGCTAACCTTCTGTTAGCAGAAAGTCCCGGTCAGTATTATTAGACAAACTATAGGTCACGTGATGCCCCTCCCCCCTAAATACGCCACTGGGTAGAACCTGGTAGTGGAAAGCAATACGAGTTCTCTAAATCGAAAGACATGGCTCTTGAAGTTGACGGATTTGCTACAAAAACACCTGCCTGCCAGTCAATTGCTTGAGGTACCACCGCCTTTAAGGCAAATCTCCGGTCCACGAAACAATACCGATGAATGACCTGTGTCATGACTTCGTCGTAGCCCACATGCGGTTTTTAAAGGTATCCCATTGAAATGCAGTTTCCACAAAGATCTATTCGCCAGAGTCTTCACTGCAGGATCACATATGACTTCCATTGAGAACACACTTTCAGTATTCAGAATTTCTAAAAGACGGGTTTATTGATTTGGATGGTGTAACGACGTGGTTATCTGGGTGTTGCACTTCGATGGCTTGGTTGAATTTGTAAATGTCTTCTCCAGCAGTTGTAACTTGATAATTATTTCAGATATACTTTAAAAAATTACTGATATACAACGGTCTGTAGGTGCTCATATTTTACGGGAAAGAGCTACAACCCCTTCCGAGGAGTAATAGAATGACCAATAGAAAATTTTCCTTTGAGTTGAACGGCCTGCTGTGTCAGATTGTGGCAATTTCCGAGAGAGCGCGCAGAATGAGATGATGTCTTATCCGATACATGCCGGATGATGCAAGTGTGTAAGTTCCGTTATTCATCAAATTTTAGTCTGGATGACAATTCACTACCCGTGACAATGTGGTGTCCAGTTCGTTGTAATATATTTTAAATGTTGTCTGTATTGAATTGTACTGCAGGTTGTACACATGGGTCGACGACGCACATGCATTTCAATGGATAGATCTATCCATCTATCAATTTTATTATCATTCGCTTGCCCATGACATTTGTTACTTTTCTTGTTGCTCTTTCTAACCCCTACTAACAATTGCACTAACGTACTAACAGGTGTCCTAACATCTAATAAAAGAGACAGCATGAATGAACACAACGTTCAAAGTCACAAAATGCATGTTGAATGGTGTCAATTGAATTCCTCTGCAGAAGCCACAACCAGCAGTGGTTCCCGTGATCGATGAGTGCCGAGTTAGGGAAGAAAGGAGTTTTCAATTAGTCTCCGAGTGGAAAATTGAAAACAATCTTTGATTTGTCGATTGTTTATAAATTTTATTAATGCACTTTGTATATTTACACCCTACCCATACCCCCAACGGTAAGTTGCGAGCCATGGATAACCGAAATGGATGAAGGAAGACGGAAGACGAAAATCAACAACCACAATTAAAATTAACAAGGTAATATAATGTTGCTTGCGTGTCACAGTGCAATACGTAGATACTTCTATCTTTCACAAGTCCAAAGGCCCATAATCCGACAAATGAAAATATTTTGAAAAGGCCCTGTGAAGGCCGAAGATTCACAAATCAGACAGAATGTAAAACTAGTTATTTCGAAACTAGTCTGAGGGTCTATGACACCAGAGACTAGTGATTTAAAGTGGAACTTGCACACTATTTCCTCATTTCTGTGATTGGTTGATGATATTAGGTTGGAACACAGTATATAGCGACGATATGAATATGAAGTAGGTTGAACATTACCAAATTCTAAGAACGAGTTTGGTATTGAAAATGATTCGCCGTAAATCACTCAACCGTTAATATCGTGATGTGGTGTTGGGGAACAGCACTGCATGACGTGGGCTATGTTGGCCCCCAAGGTACGTCGCTAGTACAAGTCCGGCACTAAAAAGATACTACATAACTCCGAAAATTAAAAATTGAACTTTCGTGACACGAGGTTCTGATCAGTAATTTGAAGCAAAATGTTCGGGAATTTATATGCACGTACCTGTTTGAAACTACTTCCTCGGAGAGCCAGTGCCTCCCAAAAAGATCCAAACAAAGTTCGACAATGTGCACTGAGCTGATTGATATTATCATAATTACATCGGCCAAAAGATATTGATTTAAAAATCGATATGTTTTGGCCGCACGGTTTAGAGCATCTTTTTGTAGTGTGGTCAAATTCGCAGAAAGGAGGGTATGCTTTTGCAAAGATCTCACAAAAACTGTGCTTGCATTATCGCAATCACGCACAACGCTATTGAAGTAATAAGAACTTTTTAAGAGCTGTTTGGGATTAAATGATCAATTTTACTAACTATGGCATGTATTCTGAACTTTTTAGTCTATTTAAATCAGTCGGTAAATTTTCTGCTTTTGAAGTTTTTAGGTCGTCTAAAACGAAAAAATGGTGCAAGTCAGGTTCGGTGGCAATTATAAGGACAACATGGGGAATGATTGAATGGTATTCACTAGTTCTTTTAAGTTATTATGAATAAAAACACTTACTTTTGTTTGTTGACCGACAGAATACAATCCTATACATTCACCAACAACAGCACTGTAAGAAATCCAGTTTTCTAATAGTTTTCCTCTTTGCAGCGGCGTTGCTTCATTTTCCTAACCAATTCAATTTACACTTTACGTTGTAAAATTCATACACTGTAAGTTTTCAGTTCAGCTCAAATATGTTCTGTTCTTTCTCGGGGGTTAATTTCATGTAATCTTAATTGCTTTATTTTATTTGAGTAATTTTGCAATTGTCAAACCACTGGATTTTGATGGACGCTCATAATTACGACCGAGACTATTATAAAGCTAGCGTTTTACTACTGTAATTCTGATATCCAATGATAAATTGGACTGTAGGTCACGTGAGCTCTGAAGCAGTTGTACATGTGTATGCTCGTAAATTTACGTTCGTCATTTTACACTAGTAATTGTAATTTTATGTACGTTATTTTACGCTTGTATTTTTGCACCTATTATGAAGAGTTCAGAAGATAAAATCTCAGGTGCAAAGTTTATCAGAGCAAAAGATTGAAAAATATCGATGACTGACTGAATTTTTTTTACTTGCTGCCCTAGCTATCGCATGCATTTGAAAGTGGTCCGTTTTACTGAGGTGCCAAAATGTATATCTAGCAGGTTGTCTTATTTCATTTGTTAAAATTACCATGCTTTTTCAGTATTTAGACCAAGTTTCGTTTTCTTACTCTTAACGGTGCGAGCAGATAATATGAAATTGCAAAAACATTGGTTCAAATCGGTTTTTGGGGTAATGCAGTAGAGTTTCCAAATGTTGATGGTAAATTATTCATTACTTATTCAAGACACTTGGATGACAAACCATTTGCACCACAAAACAATATCAAATGCTGGTGATCTCGTGGACTGGTACTTGAATCAAACGGCTACTTGCTAAAATTACGAGGGAAAAATACGAGCGTAAAATTTCGAGCGTAGAATTTCTGCTGAGCTCACGTAAACTACAAACCAATATCTCATTGGATTTAACGATTACGGTCGTAAAACACGAGCGCAGTCTCTGCTGTAATTGCGATCGTAATTACGGGCGGCACTAACTTCCGAACGAATCACGATGATATCCGAATAACTGTGAACCAAACAAACCAGAGTCAAAAGGTATGGTGTGTCTCATCTGAAAGCATCCCGGAAGTTTTAGCTTTCGACTACATGGTTGTACTTGTATGATCTATTAAAAGTATTCCTGTGCATGGTTTTATAACTGGTTTCAAACCACTGAGCAGAAAACTGGTATTTGTATAGGCTAATTAGAAGATCTTAGTAAGCGACTTCGCTTTTGTCAAACTACTGGATTTTGATTAACTAGTGTGTTATTATGCGCCCACATATTTATATGTGGACGCATTATGCCGTCATCTCCGTCCGTCCGGCGTCCGTCCGGCGCCCGTCCGGCGTCCGTCCGGCGTCCGTCCGGAACCATGACGACCGTGATTTCATACCTTCGTGTCTCACTGTATCTCACTTGTTGTTGTTAATTGAGGGCAATGAGGTACTATTTGTTTTATCGCTTCTAAAGAATTGGTTTTCTTTTACCTTTTTGTAGTTGTTTGTTCCGACTTGGCCATTCGTCAAACGACAGGACTGACCAGTCTACAATAACATGCGGGACCTGACGTCGTGAGCAGTTTACAAATGGTGCTACAGGACCACGAATAACACCAGAGCCAAGAGCTATCCGTTCAGCTGGAAGTCACCGGTTCGGTCTACATGCGTGTACTCGTTTGAGCCATCAAAATATGAACAAACACTTGTTTGATTTGGAAAAGCGAAGTAAAACTACTCGCCAGTCATTCAGGCATCTGTCTTTTCTCATGTACACTGTTTCACACCTCGTTTCAAGGCCCAGTTTCCCAAGAAGCGTAAATTTCTGCTAAAAAGATACATTGATAGTAAGACAACGGTATTAATAACAAAGTGGATATTCGTTTGATAAAAAATGTTTCAGGAGTGAAACACTGTAAATGTTCTAAAATATAATCATTTCATTTTAGTTTTGTGAACAGTGTTTAATCATAGTATTTGAAAGTATACATCAACTTGAACACCTACTTTAAAGTTAGAGAAATGTAGTCATTTTTTCTTCTATAGTCAAACGTGACCTAAACAAGGACGACCCTGACCTCGCCAACACTAGCAGCGAACCAAAGATGTCGCTGAGCCACCAGAGTCGGAAAGGTAAAAAAAATCAAGGGAGTTGCCTCTTACGTGAAGGCGCACGCCATGAGATGCTGTCTTACCCAATACAGGAAGGACGATGGAGGTATTTAACTTTCGTTATTGATATCAGTTTTGTCTGGCTGTTTCTTGCAGTTACAATTCCCTACCTTTGACAACTCTGTGTGGTATATAGATCTTTGCAATTAATTTCAAGTATTGAGAATTGACTGTATTTTAGTCGTGCTCTTGGTTGTACTCAAGTATTGGTGCTTGGGTGGTGATGACGCACATGTACTTAATAGATAGATCTCTCCATCCATCCAATCTATTACTTTTCACTTGCACTAGACGTATGTTACTTGTCTTGCTGGTATATTCGCGTTGACGCTAACGCTCATTCTAACCCTGACTAATAATTGCACTAACATACTAACGCAAGTCCTGACATTACAAGAAAGACAGCATGAAAAAATCCAAATGACGTTCAAGATCGCATGCTGAATGGTATTATTTGAATTCCTCTGCAGATGCCGCAATCAGATGGAGCTGAGAAGTGGCTGCCGTGACATTGACAAGGATTTTTCAGTTAGTAATACTATTCGAGTTGCAAATTGAAAACATTAGTTGATTCCTCGATTGTTATTAATGCCGGTTTTTGTTTATTTACGCGCCATATTCACGCAACAACGATACGATGCTACCCACGGATAACGAAAACGGAAGAAGAACTATGGAAGACCGAAATTAACTACCGAAGACTAAAATTAAGCAGGTAATTGGCGTAGCTTGCGAATTATAACACATTAGTGTAAATAGGATCGAGCTCGATACTGTGAAGGTTCAGAAGCCTGAAGGCAAATTATGCGACAAATGAAAATTGTTTTTATAAAGGCCCTGTAAGTCCGAAGGTTCAGAATTCAAACAGACAGAAAAGCCATTTATTTCGAAACTAATCCAAAGGTCCATGACACCAACAAGTGATTCAAAGTCATCGACAGCGAAGCACTATACTTTTAGTGGCTGTAAATCAAAACTACTAACACTACTGACACCAGTTCATTTGTCAACATGCTGGAAGTTACCGGTTTCGACAACATGTGTGTACTCCAGTGTGCCATCACAATATGACCAAATACTTGAGTGTTTGATTTGGAAAAGCGAAGTAAATAATCTACTTGCCAATCATTCAGGCATTTGTATTTATTGATGTACACTGTTTCATACCTGGTTTCAGGGCACAGTCTCTCAAAAACCGTAAAACTTAGCAAAAAAAACAAAAAAAAACAAAAAACAAAGGCACGTTGATAGTAAGACAACGGTATCAATAACAAGATCGAATTTAATGTTATGAAAGTATTCCTGAAGTGATCTCAGAAATAGTGTTAGTGGTCTAAAATATGATCATTTCATTTTCGCTGTGTGAACGGTTTTTATATCAAAGTATATTTGACATTTTTATGCGCCCACATATTTATATGCGGACGCATTATGCCGTCATCTCCGTCCGTCCGTCCGTCCGTGCGGCGTCCGTCCGGCGTCCGTCCGGCGTCTATTTCCAAAACCCTTTGACATACGTTTATGAAATTTAACACATATGTTCCATTCATGAATGGGACGGCATGAGCGAACGTACGGACGGATCCGACTACCGGTGTGACCCCTAGTGGCAATTTTAGTTTTTTACGCTTACCTTTGAGTCTTCAAAAGTCCTCATCGGATTTTCGTGAAATTTGGTATGTAGGCACCTATTAATGGGATGACGCTATTCTCCCGTTTTCTGATGGATTCAACTTAGTTTGCGCCACCTAGTGACCATTTTTACTGTTTTCGAGTCTGTTTTTTTGCGCCCACCCCCCTATCAACCAAACCGCTCAAAGGATGATTGTGAAAATTGACATGTATGTGCTTACTATAAAGAGGACGGTTGAAGATGATTTTCCGGCGATTTCGACTACTGTGGCGCCTCCTAGTGGCAGTTCTGTTTGCGCTTATGGCTGTATCTTCTAAACCATTCGCAGGATCTTTACTTAATTTAGCAAGTGTATTTATGTGATGTTGACTACGGATGGCGACGACTTTCGGACAGATCTGACTATTGCTGTGCCCCCCTAGTGGCAATTTTAGTTTTTTTACCTTTAACTCTGTATCTTCAAAGATCTTCAATAGATTTTCATAAAATTGTGAATATAGGCATCTATTGTTGTGATGACGCTATCTTCCTGTTTTTGGATGGAATCGAGGTATTTTGCACCACCTTGTGGCTATTTTTGCTGTTTTCAAATCTTGGTAGTTTTGTTTTGTTTTGCACCCTAGCTGTCTCTCCAAAACCCACTGCAGGATCTTTATTAAATTTAGTAAGTGAATTTATATGAAGATAACAGACAACGACTTTCAGGCGGATGGAACGGACCCTGTGCCTACAAGTGCCAATTTCATTTTGTTCTGTTTTCCTTTGTTTCTCTGAAGTTCCTTGACAGATTTTTATGAAAAATGGCATGTTCCCGTTTTTAGATGGATTGTACGTTTTTGCGCCATCTAGTGGCAATTTTATGATACAAATAAAGAACTCTAAAAGCACACCATTTGCGATGCATTCGCGGGCGCATTGCATTGTCTGGGGGTATAAACCTTCAAAGTTAGAGAAATGTAGACATTAAAGATCATACAGAAGCTAAACAAACAGGACCCTGACCTCTCCCCCAGCAAGTTGCCTATTCCGTGAGGGCGCGGGCGATGAGGTGCTGCCTTAGCAGATACACGAAGGACAACAGAAGTGTTTAACTTTCGTTATTGATAACATTTTGGTCTGGCTGACACATGCAGCTACAGTTCTCCACTTGGGTCCAAGTCAGTGTAATAGATGTTAATGTTGGCTGCATTTTAATTGCACTCTGGCTTCTTCTCATGTAGAAATTTTTGGGTTGTGATGACGCACATTTATTCCAGTGAATTTATCTGCCCGTCTATCAAATGTATTACTATTCTCCTGGACTAAACGTTTGTTACTTTTGTTAGTTTTCTTGGTGGTTCTTTCGCATTGACGCTTACGCTATTTCTGATCCTGGCTAACACTTGCACTAACATACTAATATAAGCACTGACATACCACGAAAGAAAGCATGAAAAAACGAAAATGAAGTTCAAGGTCTCAAAATGCATGCTGAATGGTGTTTTTTTTAATTCCTTTGCACACAACCAGATGGACTTGAGCAGTAGTTCCCGTAGTCGATTTCTGCCGGCACAGGGTCAAGGATTTTTCAATTAGCATCCGAGCGGCAAATTGAAAACAGGTGACTTGTCGATTATTTGAAAGTTTTATTACACAAGTTTTTGTCTATTTACACACTATACCCATACCCGAACGATATGCTGCGACCCACGGATACCAAAAACGGAAGAAGAAGGGTTTAAGACGAAAATTATGAAGGTAAGCTAACGTTTCTTGCATTTCACACAGCTTTAGTATAAATAAGGTACATCTCGGCACTCTGAAGGTTCTGAAGTCCTGACACCTAAAATACGTCTATTGAAAATGTTTTTAAGAAGGCCTTATCTGGACGAAAAGAAAGCTAGTTAGTTCAAAACTGGTTCGAACATCTATGAGACCACAAAACCTCAACGACAGCAGAGCAGCAAAATTTTAGTTGCGGTGAACCGAAATATGGAAATGTAAATTAAAGCGACAGCTCAGTGCTCATTGAAAATTTTTGTTTGGATCCTTCCCAGAGACACTGGCTCTTTGAAGAACTGGTTTCAAACAGGCACGTGCTTACAAACCCCCGAACGTTTTGCTGGAAGTCACTGCTCAGAACCTCGTGTCATAAAATTTCGAACTTTTAGCTTTCGAACTAATGGACTTCAGGATTTGTGTGGTTCTTTGGATTTACAGTATGTATTTGTGGGCTTGCAAAACTTCGGAACCATTAATACCGGGAATTCATAACTTCGGCCAACTCTTTCTCACTTCTAATTTAAAATTGTGGTCGTATGTTTTTACTACTCGCAATGGGTTGATTTCCTTTTTACCTCATTGTAGATTTTTTAGCGATTTGACCATTCGTCGAACCGCTGGACTTTGACGTTGCAAACAATGACAGTGTTCCAAAGTACCACTTACACGAATAACACAGGGCCAAAAGGTATGGTGCTGTTCAGGTTATAAACATCCTAGAAGCTACAAGTTTCGACTGCATGCGAGCTCTATGAGCCATCAAAGCTTTACCGAACACTTGTTTAATTTGGAAAAGCAAAGTGAAAAATCTACTCGCCAGCCATTCAGACATCTGTCTTTGTTCATATATACCCTTTTACACCTGGTTTCATCACATAAAAGACAAATTCACATTGATAGTAAAACAACTGTATCAATAACAAGATCGAATTTGATTTAATGAACTTACTTTAAACACTTGATGGAACTGCGCTTAACCGCCATATTCAGTTGGTCTCCTACTGTCCTTTAAGGTTTCGTCCCTAAACCAAGACCATCTCTAGTAGGCAGGACAACATAGTTGATCAGGCTCTGTCTGACGGTTGTTGGTGGTGTTGCTGTTGGTATTTCATCCAAATCCAACAAGATGCCTGTTCAACTTCAGTGGCTACGTCGTGTAGAAGGGCCTTCTTTCCTGACACGGAGACGCCAAGAGACCTCGCCATGGTAAAGACCGAAATTATTCCATAAGTGGTGTTAGAAACAATGTTAATATTCTAAAGTGTGACCATTTCCTTTTCGTTTTGTGAACCGTGTTTAAATCGCAGTATTCGAACATTTTACTTAAATCGGATCATCGATTTCTGAGATATAAGCCTTCAAACTCAAAAATCCCATAAAATTTAGCAAAAAAACCCCAAAACATTGATAGTAAAACAATGGTATCAATGTAAAATAATCGAAATATATTTGATGAAAAAAAATATTCGGGAAGTGATCACAGGAACACTGTTGATGTGGTAAACTATGATCAATTCATTTTCGTGTTGTGATAGGTGTTCAAATCATAGTATGTGGCATTTGATCTAAATCTGAACAGCTATTTTCGAGGGTCATACAGAACCTGAACAAGCAGGACCTTGACCTCTCAACCATTGGCAATGAACGAAAGATGTCACGGGACCACCAACCCAAAATAACACCAGAGACGGAAATCTAAAATGACGCCAGGAAGTTGCCTCTTCCGTGAGGGCACGCCCATGAGATGCGGTCCAACCCGATTGATAGGGGACGATAGAGTTATATAACTTTCATTACTGAATGCAATTTGGTCTCGCTGACACTTGCAGCTAGAGCTCTCCACCTGTTACAACTGTGTTTTGTCCAGATTATTGTAACAGGATTTAAGTGTTTACTGTATTTTTGTTGTACTTTAGGTTGAACTGATGTTTCAGTATTTGGGAGGTGATGACACACATGTACTTTAAATGGATGGATCTTTGTATCTATCAAATCCAATACTATTCGCTTGGACTAAACGTTTGTTACTTGTCTTACTGGTACATTTGCACTGACGCTAATGCTATTTCTAATAACGACTAACAATTTCACTAACATACTAACACAAGCCATAACATATTAAGAAAAATAGCATGGCTGAATCCAAATTACGTTCAAGGTTCAAGGTTCAAGGTTCAATGGTGAATTCCTTTGCAGATGCCACAAGTAGCTGAACAGTGGTTCCCATGATCGACTTCTGCCGTGGCGCAGACAAGGATTTCTCAATTAATATGGGAGAGGCAAATTAAAAACATTAGTTGATATCTCGATTGTTTGTAAATTTTATTAATGGACGTTTTTGTTTATTTGATCGCCATACCCACGCAACAACGCTACCACGCAGTCCACGGATAACCAAATCGGAACAAGGATGGAAGACGAAAATTAACAACCGGAGACTAAAAGTAGAATGCAATTGAGTATGCGCACTTACAACTCTGCGCGGGGTGTATGCACACGCATAGTGAAGTTAAGGCGTATTACATTGCATAAAAGTTGCATCCTTCGTGTGAAAGAGAGTGATGTCCCTGGTAACTATGAAAGAGCAAGAGTGAAAAATTAGAATATCAATGGAAAAGTGCACTTAATGACCTCGCAGTTGCACCTAATTACTCCAAAGTTTGTGACTGAATTTAATTTATAAATGAAAATGATATATGTGTTGATGAAATGTCTAGCTCAGAAATCATTTTTGCACTGATTGACCTTTGACCCAGAAATTCAGTTCAGTTGATCAGATCGAAATTCCGTGTAAGTTCTGGGTGCACCTATATGGCATCAAACTGTTCACGAAATTTCATTATCATATTAACCACAGTGAGTATGACTGTTGTAAGTGAATGGATGTAAGAGTAATAACAATCTGAAAAGGAAGGAAGAATAAGAAGAATAAGAAGAATAAGAATGAGAAGATAAAATACGTAGAACAGTAAAAATCTGCGCTTGCACGCGCAGAGTAATAAAATTGAAGAAAACCCAGGAACAACAGTACTCTGCGCTTGCACGCGCAGAGTAATAAGAAGATACGAAGAACAGCAAATCTTTGCGCTTGCACGCGCAGAGTAATTAAGAATGTAATTAAACGTAGCTTGCCAGTCATAGTGCATTAGTATAAATAGGGTGGAGCTCGATACTCCGAAGCTTAACATGTCTGAAGGCAAATTATGCGACTATTAAAATGTTTTTTAAAAGGCCCTGTAAGGCCGACAAGAAGTAAAGCTATTTAGTTCGAAACTAGTCTGAAGGTCTATGAGCCCAGAAACCCGTGACTTAATGTCTCATATTGAAGTAACTAAGCACAACAATACAATCTGGCTCTCTGATTGGTCAATTCACTAGAAAAGCGCCATCAAGTCGCAGGAATATGCATCATATTTTGTGCAACAAAAACACCTTTTTTTAAAAAAAATGTGCAAGTGTAGACGTGGGAACTTTTTGGAATTCGATTTTTAGTTATATTATCTAGCCACATAGAAAAAACTAGGTTGCCCCCCAAAGTACTCACAAGGGTGAACGCTATGAGATTTGGCCCACCGACTATCAAGAGTTCAAAATAATCATTGTTGTAAAATCAGTACCGTTCAGAAGGGGGTGTGGTAGGGCGACGGGGCGACGGGGCGACGGGCACAGGCATCGATCCACATCGGGGGTCATCCAATTACTGATTTGTAATTGAATAAAGTGTCTATGTTATGTTTCGTCTTTTTTATTTTTCTTAGTATAAGGGTCCTGAATTCATTTGATTAGAGAAGTGGCATGCAATTAAAAAAATCGCCCCAAACCTCTGCACGCTACTGTGTGTATTTTGCCTACCGGCAAATTGTTAACTACTTGTCATTTGGAAGAGGATCAAGAATTTGTGCCCTGACCGTTTCCCATCTGTCGACGGAGGTATGCCGAGACGCCGCGCCGGCGCCTAGACGGCCGGCCAGGGTAGCGCTGTACTGGTTGAGTGGCGGTCTTGTGGGTGGGATGTGGTGGGGTGGAACTCCAACAACAATAAATCCCAAAAACGGCATTACTGTCTTGCACCGCGACCCCAGTGGGCATCCTTAATCTGTCAGTCTGAGTGTAATGCAGGCGTAGTGAACACCGAAATGTCGGACCGAAATTGCATCTCAGTAATCTTTGCACCATTGAATCACTTAGGAAAATCCCAGGTATCTCAAGTATAAACCCTGAAACGAGAATCGGACACAACTGAAGCCCATGGAGCCCAACCTCCATTGATAAACTGTTTGTTTTTCTTCCTGTGCCCCAGCCAGGGGCCTAAAACACATTTGGTCGGATTAGAAATACCGCCTTTCATTATAGAACGAAAGAAAAGAGTGCCAGACGCATACAGGTGTATAACTAACTTACTTGTGTATCACTAATGTTATCCAGAGAGGATTCGTTTTGGGTTTACTGCAACTCGAATGAATAGACTCAGCACAAGTGACCCAGCGATCTTTATCAGGTTGAGGCTGCGTAGGTGAAAACGTGTTTTCCGATTGTTCACTTCATGTTTAGTTCCGTTAATTCTCACTGCGAAACTCGTGGGTTTGAGTGTACTTTAGTTATTTCAACGTAGATGACATTGCATATTGTAGAAAGGTACGAAAACCCGTGTCATTGGCTGTCCTGCCGAACCGTTTGTTCCTACAATGGATTTTTGCACTTTTAGATGTTTTTGACCGTGTATAATAATTTTGTAACACAAGATCTAACTAAACAAGCACTTATTTTGGGAAATAATTGAGTAAATATGTATTTTAAAGAAAAGTTAATGATCCTTTGGTTTTCCGCCAGCTGATGCCATCAGTGGAAGACATTAAAAAGACGTAGAGGGAGTTTGACGAGTATCATGAAGACAGATTTGGAGATGGGGGTGAAGACGACACTCAGGCCATAGATAAAACAGGCAATGAGTTAGACCTGTTCGCCAGGAAACGCAGGAGTCCACTCTCCACGAGCCGACTGAAATTAAAGATATCGCTCAAATTGCAATTCCGAAGTTACAGTCGTGCATGTATTTATACTTTCTACTGTTACTGTGGAATGTGCTTCTCACCAGGTTGAGAAGTCATCTTTCACCACGGTGGAAAATACCACAAAAGTAGAAAAACGTCATGTACCGGCCACCGTAATGTACACTCAATATTTCACTACAGTTTTGAGTAAATTGCCAAAGTGTTACTTTATTCAGAAAAAAGTTATAAATATATTATTATTATTATTATTATTATTACTATTAGAAAATTAACATTTTTCATTTTGTCTACGACTCACGTGCATATGTGTCGTAACTACGCCTCTTATTTGGAACAATAAAGTTTTGAAAGTAGATGACTGATACGAATTGAAAAACTCTGAGAGTGTCTGTCGAAGTTTTCAAACGGTTTTGTTGGTAATTTTGTAAGAAAATGCATTCTTCCGCAGAGGTTTTTTCAGAAACATATCCTTTCGCAGGGAGATTGGATCCGAAATAGCTACCCTTATGACCAGCACGTCGTACCTCTTGTATGGAAGAACCCCCGGGTTCCTTGATAAGGGTTGACTGTAAACTGCTGTGCGTGAACTTCGTGTATGTGTGAACTTGGAATACATGAGGAAACTCGACAAGTTTACTCAAATAATCACGTTCACGTTGATAAAAATTTGCATTGCATCAAATCAAATAACAGTAATAAAATAACGTATCCTTTTGCAACTACTAGCGGATCTTATCAATTGATTCAACCATTCACACAATTCCCCCGATTCCTTGACACAAGTCACGTTTGAGGAGAAAACGGGTGATCATGAGGCCAATAATTACAAAAAGTCCTTACACTGAACAAAAAATTCACCTGATTGACCAAATGAATGTTCAACTCCAAGTTCGCGCATATATACACGATCTTGAGATTAAGCAGGGTTCCAAGTTCACCCACTGATAAACCAATGCCAAGCCCTGTTGTGTTGTACTTCAACTTGGAATCATGAGTGAACTTAGAATAAATTTCTATTCCAAGTTCACGCAAGAGATCTTGAGATTAAGCAAGCAGTTGCGACATCTAGTGTGACTTTTAACTAAAATTTCGAATGTTGGACATGAATTCGTTTGTCGTGAGTTATTTTTCTGTTTGGATTATTGTTATTGCCCATTCTGCATGATATTCTGGTCTTGGTAATTGTTTCCAAAGGTGGTATGACTGGGATGGTTAGGTTTGTGACCAAGGGGCTGAAATGACTGGCAACCTGGGACCTTTGCAATGGAAAGGATTATGATTATTAAGACATGCACCGTTGTACCTGCCGCTTCACCCCTCGTGTATACGCCAGTGCTTGGAACTCGCAATTTGCTCGTAATTGGAGGTAGTGTTTTCATTTATATCTCACTTATGACATCGCCAATCGCTCCCAGCTTGGCCTAAGCAGGGATCTGTAATTCTTTCTTATCTAATTAAGGAAGAAGTTCAAATAACTTTTGTTGTGTAAAAGTGTTATTATTGGCAAATAAAGTGGAAATACTCATTTCATTTTCATTTTCAAGCGTGCAATTTAATGAATATTAGTTTTTCATTGGTATGCTGTGTGATGTCATCAGGTCTAAATATTGATGGCAATCAGATAAAAGTTAACAGAATACAACTCTCTGAGGTTCTGTTGACAGGTTTTGAATGTTCTCATAGAGATGAATAGACTTTTCTGGCCTACAATATTTTTGCCTTTCTCTGTTCAGTACAGACCCACATAACAATACGCCAATGTATGTAAAGACAGACAAAAGTGGCCCAGTGAAATAATACTGCCCATGCCAATTGATTTGACACAATAGCTTAGAAACCACCGCCCATCATTCGCTGTTTGAAAAGCAACCATGTTAGACTGAGTTAGGTAACACATGCATACATGTATGCGTCTTTTGCAGGTTGTCGACATCTCTAAATAAAGTTGATAACATTTAACAACTGGACTGAAACATTGTGGCATACATTGATACAAATATTTCCATGTGAGTGAGGAGCATACAGAGGTAATGACATATCTAAGCTGTGTTAATGTTAGTTTTTCGTTATGCACCATAGGTGATGTTCAGCCTTTTATACAGTTGTCATTGTCCTTGAAGGTTGTCTTCTATCAGGAACGTGTTTGTTCCGTCAACGCTTTCATTTATAGGTTGTATTTAGTTGTCTATAGCATAGGCGGGGGCCCGCCCCCTCCCCCCTTGCCTGCCGCCAGCAAAATGAAACAGAAACAGCGTGAAGCGCGAAGAAGAAGAGAGTTCACTAACTAGGACCGGTAGCGGATGGGGGGGGGACTCAGATCCCAGATTGCGGTGGAATCGTGTTCCCGTTTTTTTTTAGTCCACCGACAAATTTTCGGAACAGAAGGTCTGCATCCTCAGCTCCCACGACTTTCGGGCCCCCTGTGCATATACAATCGCGCTTTGCCAAATTCCCCGAGGCAAGACGTTGGGCCGCCCCCCTAATGGTATCCCAGATCCGTCACTGTATAGTACATAAAATACTTGAATGCGATAGGTGATCTTGTTTGAATCTGCTGACAATTAAATTATTATTGTCAAAATGTAAAAACAGAGAATGACAGATTTTCCATTTACTTGATTGTTTTATAGATTCAACATTCAACTACTGACAATAAATCTGGATCCCTGTTCACTTTTCAAAAACTCGTATATGTACAGGTATTATGCGCCGTCAACATGAAAACAATTTTGTCAGTAATGCGTATTTTTTATTGAAGAGTTGTGTATGTAGTATTATCATGTTTGCCTAAAAGTAAGTCAAACTATTCTATTTATTTCAAACAGGTTCCAAGCACCTTCCTGTCTTCAAGAAAGTCGTAGATAAGCGGAAGAGTCCCCCTCAACTGACGCAGCGCATTCAAGCTACTAAATCAAGGACACACAACTGGTCTCATTGACAGCACATGTTAGTGAACATCTTTATCGCTTACACAGAATCGGTGATAACCATTCGTGCTACTGTAGGTCAACAGATTAGCCAAAGTTGGAGGACCCCCATTTCATTGCTGTTACACCATTTGAATCTGCTTGCCAATGAATCACTAATGTAGCATATGTCCCTCTCAGGTCTATGTAACCTAATCTGCCTGATAGATCAGTCTAACTTTCTTTTATTAAATGGCTACTGATGCTTCTTTAAAGCTAAGTTTGATGTACTGACATTGTCTGCTTACTTTGCTCTCAGGGTTTATGATTTTTAGGGTATCTGATTGGTCACATTGCTATTTGCGTGACATCCTGGTGGCGTAAATGAAGTGTTATTCCACAGGGTGGTGGGTCAAAATTATCAAACTGTATTCCAGACAATCAGAGGACAGAAGTATCAGTTGTCATGTAATGAAACAACATGAGTAACCCAAAATTTAATGTCAGGACATAAAGTTATGTGGCACCTTATTGACAAATATCTACAAACTTTGGAATTTAACTTTCTAAAACACTACTTCAATTCATGAAAGTAGAGAGTCTGTATATAATGACTTTATATATCAAGCTCCCATTAACTGGGTCCATTGACCATAATTTTAATAAAATTCGGGAAAAGAGAATACATTCATAACAAAACGGTGGAGTCGATAACATGACCAATTTTCTTTTTATATAAATGTTCAAGATGGAATCTGAAAAATGCCGATTGTGTTTTTTTAGTAATCCTTTTCGTTTTAATCAACGTTTGAGTTTGTCATGAAATTACCGAAAGTCCCTGTTTTACCTAGCCTTCCCATGCCAAAGTAGATCAGTCAAAATATAATCTCTAAAAGCCTGATGGAGAAAAAGTGCATAAAGTACAAGATCTGAAAGTTTTTATTGGAATCCTATCAGCCATTTGCAAGATATGTTTTCAGCTTTACCAAGTTTAGACATTTGTCTAGGATCTCCCATAACCTTAACCTGATGCTTGAACACTTTTCTTTTACTGCGCATTGAATGATGTCGTATACCTGTTGCTCTTCACATACGCCATATGTTGATCACATCAGGTGTTGACTAACGGGTTAGCAGAAAGTCCTGGGTTCAAACCTTGGTGGGGACAGGGATCATTTTAGAAGTAAGTATATATCACCTGATGCCAACAAATTGACAGACTTCAACAGAAGTCTCCAAGACTGCCAAATTTGGATAATCTTCTTGCTAGAATAATTTGTCAGTTTACGTAGTCGAACTTTCGTCAGAGTTGAATGTCGACATTGTGTCCAGTCCTTTAATTTTTGTTTGTGACTGGTCTTGTGCAATAAGATTTTTTTTGTTGAAATTTAGCTAGAGTTGGATTGGATTCTATTGAAAAAGAAAGAAATATTTTAGTAGCCTTGTGAAATTTGGACATTGTGTAATTTAGTTTGAAAAATACTCTGTATGTCAGCCTCTGTACCTTTACAGAATATGTTTTATGTTGTATTATAATTTGGTGCTATGTTGGAAAAAATAATAACTTAGACCTGTCCATGCAGATATTGTTAAAGCAAAGTCACATTCTTATTTTTAAATATCTTTAAAAACTATCGACCATTTTCGTTGTAACATACATCATCTCCAGTGAGAGACCACGGTCCACCTGCACTAACATGGAGAACATGTTTTCCGTGACCCCCTGAGCTTTCCAAAAAGAATGGGCCCAACTCGAGGATTTCATTTTTGTCTATGAAAGTGTCTCATTAAAGGTATTACATTTTTTTGTGAAATTGAAAAAGGTGAAACCCCATACTGCTTTAAGTATTGGTTAAATTTGAAATTATGTAGAAGACGAATGGTAAAATGTGTTAGAGTAGTATCAAGAACAGGAATTGCGTTTACAGCTTATTGTAATCTGCGAGAGAAAGCTTGCTTCACCACTTATTTTTTTGTGAAATGAAAAGACATTGATTCCAAGTTTGCTTATTACAGGGAATAGTATTTTGTTCTGAATTAATTTAGCATACAGCTTTGTACAAAGGCAAGGGCAACGGATGGTGTCCTATGTCCGCCCTCTTGGACGACACCTTTTTCGCAGAGATTGAACAACTAGGTGCCATAAAAAGGCATGGAGAATTTTTTACTACACTGGCAAACAGTAAATAATAAGAATCGGTGATACATAAAACGCAATGTAAAATCTATCCAACCAATGCCCCAATATGGAGCAGAAATATGTGATAAGCAGTCGATGCCCTGTCAACCACTGACATATCGGCCAATCAGAGACTGCTGTCAGCATTAGTGTTTTTACAATAAATTGTGAATCAGTTTTGTTTGGATCGCAACTCGGGCAAATGTGAGTGTTATGGGTATATTAGAACCGGTTTACTGCTGCATTATTTTTACTACAGTCATCTTTTAAACTTGGCATTGGGTAAAAAATAATCGCCGATAATTTAAAGGGATAGAAAAAAAATGTTCATAATATCTTGTAATCTTTCAGGGGATGCTTACTTCACAACATATCGTTTGTAAAGGGGAAATAGAAAGGCCTGCTTAAACGTGGAATTCGGAAGAAATAATTGTTAACGTGTTCAATAAAGTCTCAAAACGTTGTGCTTACACCATATTTTAACCAGCCAGAAATTGTTTGGTTCACCAAGTGACTTTGTATAGCTAATAAACAATCACTCCAAGTTTAAGCAAGGGCGTGGCTTGTTTAAACTTGGATTAGGGTAGGAAACAATTCAGAATGCATTCAGAGGTGTTCCAAACGTAGTGGAAAATGCATTTATGACATACTGTAACCGGTCAGAGAATATTTCTTACACCACACGATTTTTTGTAAAGAAGTGAGGGACATGTAATCACAATACATTCCTTAAATGATTTTTTATTCCTGTCCCTGAACCAGTATTCATGACCAGGCCACAGAAGCTTTATTTAGATTTTTTAGAAATCTTTTCTGTCCGTAGCCTACCGGCTCAGTAACGATTTCATCCCAAGCGCCTTGTTCTGTGATTTTTTGCCAGGCAGCCGCTTAATTCCAAGTTCACGCAAGATTCCAAGTTCACGTACGGGGTTTGGCAGTTTGCTTAATCTCAAGATCACTTTCTTTGATCTTGGAATTTCAAGTTCACGCAACACTTACTTCCGCTTATTCTTGAGATTAAGCAGGATTCCAAGTTGAAGTACATCACTGACTCCTCTATTTTTTCACCACAAGGTGGGGTTGCTGCAGCTCAGAAAATATGTTTTAACTGTAAAAAACTACTATGGTGCCAAGTGACTGTGGTGTGCAAGTAAAAAACACAATATTTTGCTTAAAAAACACTTTTAGTTTGGGTATCAAGAGGGTGGTTTTGTCGCTGGAGGCTATAATTAAACATTGTTATATACTATATATATTGCTACTACATGTACATGTATATTACAATTATAGTGCCGTTGGGTGTAAGTGGCGAAATATAAGATCGGAATACTTAACAACTAGTTTACCTTCACTATATAGTGTAGAATGCCAACATGCATACGAAATTTCGTGTTGTACATTCCGTGCTTCCCCGGCGGCTCGGCTGGGTTAAGACTGCTGAGAGGGCACTGGCCTTGGCGGTGTACAAGCATAAAAACTTTGAAATTCCGACGGCCCGCAAGGTCAGTGAAAGCAACCCTTATGGGCTTAGCGTGAAACCTAATCGTACATGTACGTACTGCCCGCACACAGCACAGCTTACCCCAAAACAACTCACGAACTTGCCCTTTCTTACTAATACGTTGAGCGTACATAAACTCAGGGAAGTCTCTATTACCGGCAATTTTCATTGAGAGACATTAAAATGTTTCTTCTCGTCGTCATGAGCGCACCCAGCCTAAACATGTGTGCTTCAATTTTTGAGAATGTGGATCCCTTTACTAAGAACCATGGGGTAGGTTCACTAGATCGCTATGAATTATGCATTCACGTAATTTTGGTAGTTCCCGTGCCTTTTTAGTGTGGACTTTTGTATCGTTTTCTACTGTTTCGGAGTTTTTATTCTCTGAAGCAGACCTGATATATTGGTATGTGAATAATTCAAAGCAAACCACTCCAGTTGTTTATGTATTGCTATTTTTGTAAGAAGCCATGACGTCTCTCAACGCCAGTAAAAAGTATGTACCCTGTTTGATGACAAATCTTCTTGTCACCTGCTAATGCACCAAAAATGGTTAACGATGAAAGCAGGAGTCAAATAGAAATTCATACCACCCTATCACCCAAATTTAACATTGTGGTCCTTGGTGCGTCCTTGCCTGTCACAATTGCCATGTAATTCGCTAGAATGCATAGATCCCGTTTAGCAGTTAAAAAGGATTTTTAAAAAATCCAAAGTTGTTTTCGGTTATCAAGGGTTACATAGCATTATTTTGTCACGAGAAATTGACGAAAAAGTCGTTTTTACTATAATGTTAATTGGCCAAAATCGGGTTTGGTGAGCGACAGACGCATTTTATACCTATATGAACTTACCCCCACGTTTGGTCAGTAGAATGTTGAAAAAAAAATGAAACATATTAAACAACAAGGAGACAGTGCTGTCAACTGCTGGTTCGCCAAAGATTGTAACGCAAACTATTCTTTTCGCTTTTCCAATTTCAGAAAACAATTAATTTGAAAAATGGCCTATATAAATCACCCAGAAGGCAATGTGGCACCGGGTGTTTAATACTTTAGTAACATGTATAGCCTATTGCAAATAATTTCAGAAACGCGTGACTAATTAGGAGAAACAAAATGTTGAGCGCCAATGATGTGTGTTGCTCCATATCTGCAACTGAGAAAGACTATAGCGTAAAGGTATATCAACGTAGACTTATATTGTCATGGAGGCACGAGATGTTAACTGAGGTAATTGTAACGGACTGTTAGTTCAATTCTTTGGCAGACCAGAGATCAATTATAAACTTTTCGTGGAACAAGACTTTACATAGTACATAGATGCAAGTGACCTAAATCCAAACTGCTTTTTGACAGAAAGCAGGAGATTTATCCTAAGTTTTAAGAAAAGCAATGCGAGGAATCGGTTTTAACCTCAAAAGGTGTCAACAGCTACATATACAGCATTCTTTCAGCCAGAACATAACTCAGAAACAAATGTCATGATCCGCAGCCTTCACGAGCAGAAAAAAAACAAAATGTACAGCATACAATTTTCAATGAAATTCGGAAGGCAGCCAACCGTGGTTAAAACGTGTGGTGCCACCAACTTGAAACTAAAACCATCGAGTCGCGTTCTCCTTCACTTCTCAGTGACGTCCATCCGTGCAACCGTTGAGCATGTACATGTACCTGTACGCAAACTCTACAACTTCAACTGGCGAAAGTTGGGTAACACATGCACACACAGATTATAGACGTGGTTGTGATGACCGTGTACATTGCAGGTGATAAAAATGTCACTCAAGCAGGATCATGTCTTCGTTTTGACTTTATTTTCGNCCCCCCCCCCCCCCGACTCCTGACAGACCTTTGGCCGACCCTCCAGGGCAAACCTTTACTGTTAAATTAAATGAAACTATCAAATATGCCATGTAGCTCAGAACTTTAGCAATCTGGGGTTTTCCAACATACGATTGCAACTGAATTATGACGATGGTTACCTCCAACTTCCGAATCCTTCTGAAAACGAACTCGGATCATATTCAATCGAAAGAAGGAAAAGAGAGTTACGCAAAAGGTTCATCAAATTTGTCCAATAACATTCCTTGCGATGATAGGATTCTTTATCCGTTGCCAAGGGGAACATCAGTGGCGTTATTATCAGGGGCGGATACAGGATTAATAAATTTCGAAGACCGACTTGCTGTTTTAGACATCCTAGGCATTTGAAAGTGGTCTGTTTTGTGAAATATATACATATAGCAGGTGATGTCACAGAGCTTCTAATTTTTGTCAAAATGTTTTTATAACATGCCTTTTCAATATTTAAGCCAAGCTCCATTTTCTTACTCCCAATAGCACGTGCAGGTGACATGTGACATTGCAAAGACCACAGTTCCAAAACGATTTTCGGCGGAGGACTAATGTACTGTAGAATTTCTAAATGGTGGTAAATCACTCTCCTTTATTCAAAACATTTGAGTAACAAACCAATTGCAACATAAAACAACTGGTGGTCTAGTGGGCAGGTACTTAAATCTGAAACTACTTTTTTAAAATGACGGGCGTAAAATTACAAGAGAAAAAAACGATCGCAAATACGAGCGAAAATACGAGCGTGAAACATCTTCAGAGCTGACGTGACCTACAAAAAATTCTACGTCGGTCGTAGAACACGAGCGAAGTCTCTGCGATAATGAACTACGAGCGTCACACGGGCGACACTTCCCCCAAACGGCGGCCTACGATAGGTATGATCAGTTAGACGCCAAACTGTTCTGACAGTGACTAAGTGTCGCAAGGATTCTCCTCGCAGTGAATTCTTTGTAACTGGATATGTTCAAGCCATTCGTGTGTGTGGAATAGAGGTATTGTGCTAATGGCGAGATTAATTTGTAGTACTACCGAGATTACAGTCACAATCACCATTTATTAATTCTGAACAGACTCACAGTATGCAAAGATAATCTGTGCATCTCATTTAACACTGGGACTACTCTGTTGAATATAACTTCCGACCTCGGTTTGAAAAGTTTGAAACACATTGCAACTTCGCAATTAGGCAACTGAACAGTTGTCATTCTAAAACAAACGGAATTGAAGTCTTGGAAGCCAACAGTTTGCTCCACCTAGTACTCGTCTAGAAGCGAACCGTTTCAGTACACGGATTGCAATAGCCACACGTCAGCGGACAAAATTCCAGCGCAGCTTTCAAAACTTCATAGCGATTATCGTTACACCAATGACGATTCTCCTGGCAGTCAAACGATCCCCATTCGACGTGGTCCACGCACGCTGGAATCAAACATAATAAAACATGAGCGGCGAGGCTGTACACTCAGTTTGGTACCACGGTCAATCATGA
>NMRA01000070.1:215574-285598 GCA_002633005.1 Phoronis australis | reverse complement strand
GGGGGTTGGGGGTAAATTACCGAGTCGAGTTTCGAATACAGGGAGAAGATCCTGGTGTTCATGTCCACATGTGGCTGAAATCGAAAGTCAAGTTAATTTTGATCTTTGCAATAAAAAGTGCAAAGTATCAATTCATTGTGTTTATTTACAAAATATGCCAAACATTGCGTTTAAGGACATCCAAGAAGAGACTTATACTTAAAAGTATTTCAGAAAAGACAAATCTTAAAGCATGCATCTGGGCATTTGCTCTTCTAAAAGTGAGACAAATGGTTTTGCTTGAACCTTCAATTTTACACAGATACACGATCAGTAAGGGTCACTTGTTTCACATTTTAACACGTATGGGCTAGTTAAATGAGGGATAACGGGACCCCAACAACGGCAGTTGGCAAGGGAAAGGAAAAAAAAAACCACTGGTGGCTAGGGTTCTGGGGGCGTTACGTAGACGACACTGCCCCAAATAATTTCACCGTTTGGAGTAGTCTGGCTATTGTTATCACTGTGCTGTCTGTATATAACGTGCTGTAACTATTACGAAGCACTGGGGACACGTGGAACCGGATCACTTCGTCTGCGACAGTGGAGCATAGTTGACTAAGCGTGCGCGACTAGCTGTGAAAAGTTCAAAAAAGTGAAATTACTTCGTAGCCATCCAAAGGGCAATGGTATCTGGTCCCACGTGATCAGCCGTTACTTTACTATAGAAAGTCATCTGTTGGAGGCATTATTAGATTTCCAACTACAGAGGTCATGTGAAAGAAGTGAAGATGATAAAGACTGCTTTCAGTATCACGACCATTACTACCACACAAGTATTTTATTGTCACCCAAGTTTTTCCACGACTTCTCAGTAGACTCACTATATACAGTAGATAAACTTTGAAACAGTTCTGAGTTACAAATATAGTATTGCGTTGTAATCACTAAGTCTTTTTGTCGCTTTAATAGCAAGACTAACAACGTTTTCTCTAGCCAAATCACCTTTGAGATACATGTATTTAAATGCGGCAACTGATCTAAATGCTATTGAACTGGCTCAAATACGACACTCCCATTGTTAACCTTTCAAAATACAGTTGACCTCTTTTACCTCGTCATCCCATACCGAACACATAATTCGTCGGCTTATATATACAATGTTAGATAACTTTATACTCAAAAATGATATTTAATGCGACTAGAATCTGAGTAAACACTTATCACAAAGTTAATTAACACAAAGTAGCATGGCAAAAACCAAAAACGACTATGCCAGTGAACTAGCACAAGTATGACATTCCCATTGTTAGCCTTTCCAAATGACAGGTGACCTCGCTTAAATCGCCATCGTATACCGTACTTGTCAATCTGCTTATACAACGTTGGACCACTGTTAAGTCAAAAATGATATTTAATGTGACTGTTATCTGGTTTAACACTTGCTATCCAATTAATTTGTATAAAGTAGCGTATAAAATACCCAGATATCTAAATGCGTTAACTGATCTAAAGGCAATTGGCTTGCGTATTAAACTCCACAAGTTAATCTTTCAAAATACAGATGCATGACCTTCCCTTTGGATTGTACTTAATGTCAACATTGCGATAAGTCATTGCTTTTTAGTTAAGTTAGGTTGAGTGTATTGTGAATTGAATTTGATAACTGAAACAGCAGCATCTCTCAATAAAACTTAAGAGAGCACAAAGAGTTTTAAAAAATTGACAACGAACTGCCGCCCACAACACAGACTAAATATCCTGTTTTCACTAACACCCACTTATGCTTTGCCTGAAAAAATCGAAGAAGTGCTGCTTTATTGCATTTTGCATCTGCCTCAGTTTCTACCATATCACATTAATTACAAGTGGATAAACCACTTAGGCATATGTTGCACAATCTTCCGGCGAAGCTGAAATCTGAAGTCTTCCTCGAGAAAACTGTTAACCTCTGTCTCTTCATAATTTTCAACTTCCCAGCACGGTTCACGGCAGCCAAGCGTGAAAGGAAACCTTTAACCTGCAGTGGTGTCAGCCAGTCTAGCTCCCTAAACTGCCTATCCTTCTACATCGCCTGAGCAGTTCTTGTGGGGTCTGAAAAATGACAGTGGGGTTATTTATGACACTCTCGGAGAAACATACTCTTTTTGCAGAACTTCTCACTACCAAGCCATGCACTAGAGGTGTTACTACTTCTGAGTCATTCATTGATTTTAGCTGACATGGTTCATTTGACCCATGGATGCAATATATAAAGCGACACCAAGTACATGTATATTAACTCAACCTGAACAAACACTGTTGGTACATGTTTTATTTTTGCCAGTTTGGCCGGATTGCTTTGCACATTAAGAGGATTTCCAAGCCCTAAAAGTCAACATATTGAGATTCCTAGCACATAATGACACACTGTGATTTCAAGAATCATGTAATTCACTGATAGCTGAAATGAAAAGATACTGTGACGTGCAGGATTTCTGTTAAAGTTGGAATTTAGAGTGGTATGACCTCAACGTACCTCAATACATATATTAACCATACTTCCTATAAAGAACTAAAAACAAGACGCATGGCCAAAATAATGGGAATTAAATTCAAAAGTGAAAGCCAAATGACATGTTGCACTTTCGCTTGCAGCACGTGGCCAGTAGACGAGTTTTGCACATAATATCGCACTATACGTACAACTGACACAACTGATTGGCCCTAGGCAATTAATGGTCATTCAAAAGTGACAGCCAAGAACATGTTGCATTTTCCGTTTGCGACATGTCGCCACTAGACGACTTTATCACATACTATTGCACTAAACTGACAACTAACACATGACATAAATGCACTGATTGACCTTAGGCTAGCCTAGACTTCAACAACTGCCAAATGACAGGTATACATTTATCATTTCACTTAGCCGCTTAAGACTGTTCATCAATTGTTCACAGTGGAGCAGGCCTACTGTGGACACGAATAAAAAGGTTTGCTTCTAGACTGTTTAAAAACAAGTAACACTGCTGGTTGATATCTGTTGTTACATTTTTAAATTACATGCGTGTTCAGTCGTTTTGTGAATTTTCTGAAAGGCGAACCAGTTACTGCCACAGCAGGGTATTAGCTGGAATTTAGGGGGTTCGCCCGCCGTGCCAAGGAAGTCCTCCAGACAGAACTGGCTATTGAGTTGGGAACCACTAGGGTGCATAGTGCCCGTTGAGAATTTTTCTGAAGTTAGCCTCCATGTATCTGCCGGCGCACCAACCGTGGTAAATGTTGCCCGCCAAATTCGGCAACTGCCACCACAATGGGGAGCGTACGGGCTGCCGGGTTACACCATCAGCCACTTCCTTAGAAACTGACTATTACCACCAAAATACTACCACAATGTAATAACTTCACATTCAAACAAAGCACTACTCACCATGACAATGGAGAATGATCACGTACTTTTGTTGCAGTAAGTCGACTTTGGAAATTTCAACCGACATCCGGCTTGGCACCGGAGTTAATGCCAGGTAATGGATATTTACACAGTCTACGTGATTTCCATCTAATTCCACATTTTCAGGTTTTTATGCTGCATCGAAGGATTGACGATAGATTTCACATGCGAAGAGCACTTCGCCTGTGTCCCTGTTGGGTATTATTTCGAGGTCCCGCCCACTTCATCACAACAATCATGAAACTTAAACGCTTAAACAATGAACGCTGCAAGGCATGATCGGTAACCACCTTGTTACATTTAAAGTGACGCCTATTGTTGATTAAATGTTTCACGAAAACGTGAAAGTGGAAAAAAGTTAGAAAATGCGCATGTTTTATTAAACAAAACTAATTATTAATCAAAAAGTTTCTGAATCCAAACCATGTACATCACTGGTGCAATAGTGTTCCAAAAAGGCATCAGTATTGGATGTAATTTGCACTAAGGTGGTTGTCACAAGCTTGTGAGACTCACTGCCAGACGATTAGAAACATCTTTTGTACAAATCTGGTGTTGATCAGTGTTGCACCAGCTGCGATTATACAGTGCGGGCTCAATGGGTGGGAAAATCGCTACCATTTGCTAGCATCTGATCCCTCTATAATTTCAGCCAGAAAATTCGAACTTAACGGCAAAGTTTATGAGAATTGTTTAACATCTTGATGAATTGAAAGACTCGCTTTATTAAAACAGTATAAACAAATTATTGACTTGTGCAACAGTAATTCTTTATCATGCATTGCAAATAACCATTTGGCTTGGTTTATCAACCAAAATAAGGCACCTGTATTCCCCCACTTAAAGTAAAATGAGCTTGGACTTCACTGTTTTGTTTATTAACCCAAAGGTAATTAAAGTGCATAGTATGGCTCCAATCCGTGACATTTAATTTACTATTCCCCTGGGTATTTTGCCTGCTCTGAACAGCACTTCACTCTTAAAATGAGTAAACACACACACGCGCGCGCGCGCGCACGGACGCACGCATCCGCACACATATAAATCACATTCACGTTAATTGAGGAAGTTAATCCCATTTTAATTTGGAAACGATACGTGCAAAACTCAACGCCATTGTTCAAAATTATCATAAAATTTAACTGGTATCAGACCAAAACCTGACGGAAACAGTCCGTTTCCATGGAATCCAACTCGTGCCGTTTTGAGAAAACAAAAGGCGGCCTAAAACCTGTGTGATCAACTACGTTCTTGCCACAAAATGTCTTGGAATTTTTCGCTTTCTGCCTGGTCCATTTATGAACGCGCTCATAGTTTAAGCGTTAACATAGAAACAATAACAAAATGTATATCATTTTTAAAACGTCTTCTATATAGGAACGTGTGATTAAATTTGCTGTGAAATACTTTAAATGCTCCTTTAAGTTGACACGTCTTTGGATGTAACAATAAGTCATCGATGTATTATGTTGCTCACTTTCATTCCATTTCCTCACGTGACAGTGCTCTGCTTCGCAAACAAGTTGTCTAAGCGTATTCACTGCATATCCATAGGGGGAGTTTTCTATAAGTAAACAGAACATAAAAACGACATGCTTAATAATGCTTTATACTGTTTTCACATCTAATGACACGTTTCTTCATGGCCCACAAGAAGACAAAACCTTATTATAAACAACTAATCATGTCTCATTTAAGTCCACCCTCGTTCACAATCTCACCTGTTGAAAACTCGTAGCACGGGAAATAGTGTCACCGAAGTCATACATTTCCTACCCTTTCAGGCAACGACGACACCAGTAGTTGCCCATATGCAATTCTTTCGAAAAAGACGAAAGACTTTTTGGTGAATGATTAGGCTGTTAAACCCCAACCGTTTACATAACGCCAACATGTATTTGAATACTCCCCTGCAATGATCATGACCGCACATTTACTCACATACATTCACTCTTTACCTCGAGTCTACGGCTTAGGGCCGCACATGCTCACTGCGCGTTGCTTTCAAATGTGAAACGGGGTATTTGACCAATAGCTGAACAAAGCTTTAGAGTAAAAATCACGACATTTAAACCAAATTAATTTTAGGACTGCTGATCGATGCGGATCTTCGACTTTCAGGCTTTGTGTCAAAATGTTAGTGTTAGCCCCACACAACATTTCATACGTTAGTAAAAGCGATGCAATATACACTATAATTAAGATTTAAAAATGAATCGTTGGAAACAAAGGTTCATCCAGACGAATTTGATGCTGTCAGGTGATGCAAGAATTTAATTTTATGTGCAAACAAATGTAAACTTCAAAACCATTAGTTCACCTCGCCGTTATAGAACGTAAAAGAAATGCAGCAAGTGAAGCAATTTGCTTCCCACTTCACGAGTGAAACTTCAAACGATTATTCATTAATTAAGTTAGGTGTTAAGATGTCGTTGTGTTACTGACGGTTAAAAACAAGTAAAGGGACGAACGTCAGTATCATGCCGGTCGAAACATTTTAATACATTTTAATACCGAACATTGTCTTATCAAAATCATGAAAATTTTGAGACACCCAGTTGAGAAAACAGGTCAAGCTTGAGTCTACTACAGGAATTAAAACTTACAAAAATTACCGAAGTTGCGTCCGCATCTCACGGACTTCAGCTTGGCTTGTGACGTCATAGTTATTCTGGCCAATTGGTGGCTTTTTGTGTAAACGGCGCGGCATTGACGTCAGTACACTATCCCATACGTGTGACAAATCGAATCGTAAACCGCCTCTTTTACTTAAAGAGGGATTCTCAATGCGCTCATGGAGAGCTTCCTTTACAACCCTTTTAAAACAGTCTTCCTCACAGTCTAAGATAGTTAAATCATCCGTTTTGAAATCATATAGTGCAAATGTGGCTAAAAATAGCCGAATCTTAACTGTCCCCGTAACTAGGACGAAGATGTTGTGACATGCGCATTTTAATGGACTGTTTCGTTTCAACAAAAATGAATGTAATTAGCTGAGCACCGGGGATCTTTACACCTGACACCATAGACAAAACAGGATTTTTTTACCTTGGGGGTATTGTCCTTGACATTTACCAGTTGGCTGCGGAGAGAATTAAAGGCAACCACTACTGTTAGTTCTGCTACTCGTGTGGTGATTTCTGACGTCCAGGGTCTGTTTGTCCGCCTCAAGAGAACATTTAAGCAGTTTGACATTTCTATTATCCACACACCCTTTAATTCTCTCCGCAGCCAACTGGTTAATGTCAAGGACAAGACCCCCAAAGTGAATAAATCATGTGTTGTCTATGGTGTCAGGTGTAAGGATCCCAGTGCTCAGACAGTTACATTGGTGAAACGAAACAGTCCATTAAAATGCGTATGTCACAATATTGTCGTCCTAGTTACAGGGACACTTATGATTCGGCTATTTTTAGCCACACGTGCCCTACTGGACATGATTTCAATACGCATGATGTTACTATCTTAGACTGCGAAGAAGAATGGTTCAAAAGGGGTGGAAAGGAAGCTCTCCACGAGTGCATTGAGAGTCCCTCTTTAAATAAAAGAGGCGGTTTACGATTCGATTTGACACACGTATGGGATAGTGTACTGACGTCAATGCCGCGCCGTTTACCCAAAACGCCACCAATTGGCCAGAGTATCGATAACGTCACAAGCCAAGCTGAAGTCCGTGAGATCCAGACGCAACGTCGCTAATTTTTGTAAGTTTTAATTCCAGTAATAGACAGAAACGTGATCTCTTGTTTTTTACTTAATACTACTTTACATGAAATGATGATGAATTACAACAAAGAGCACTTTTAGATCTTAACAGCGCCACATTGGTGTGCAACGTATGAAATGGACACCTCAACTGCACCTGGGTTCATGCCACCAGGCAGTTTCCCACATTTTCCACAAGTCTTGGCGCAATTTCTCTTCATCCAGTTGAAATTTCGGTTCGAGGGATTGCACCTGCCGGCGGACTTCTTCTTGCGACAATCTATCTGATCTACGTCGAAACCTTGAAGTAAAGAGCGAGTTTCGGTTGCATGTTAATCTCAAGCCACCACAGAGCACACGGGTTCACTCTGTCCTAAAAGTTGTGTCTCAGCCTTTTGTTTCATCACCGCCTACTGTACCTCAGCGTTTAAAGAACAACAATCTACATGTAACTACAGGAAAGAAATTTGAAACTTTCTATTTAATAGGTAAATTATTCCGCTCTAAAATACGTACTTGCCATGACAGTTACATGGAGCAAAATGGCCACAAGGGGTATTCGGAAAATCACCTGCATTCCTCTCAGAGGTCTTACGCTCAAGGGGTAAAAGAAATGCAACGTGTGAGGCAATCACTTCCCCATATTTTGAGGCAAAAACCTCTTGGGTCAATTACCTCACATGCGAGCTATGACCTGGGCCCGGTCTCCAATCTCCGTACTCAGACTCATACTCATACTCGAGATTTCATACTCAAAATCGTGCTCACTGGAGTCGTACTCAAAAAAGCGTGTCTAATATCGTATTTCGAGTAGACTCCCAAATCTGACACTCATACTCGAGTTGCTATGGAACTCTTTATGATGTGATGTGCAAAATCACGCAAAGCCGCGCTGATTCATAGCTCGCTATTGGAATAGACCACCCCAAGAAGCAAAAGGTACCCGCTCATCCAAAACCTTTACGGCAAACAGATGGCGCTTCTCATAAATCACGTGTCATTTTATCCCTCAAATAAGACTGTCTGCCAGAGAATCTTAACCAAGCATCTTGATCTACATTCTGCTGCTGCTGACTGTAGCCACAGGTCACGAGAGTTCATGAACCAGACAGTGTATGTCCTGATGAGTGGCGAATTTGTGTGGAAAAGAAATCTTTGTGTCCGACATTCCATGTTTAAAACCCTATTTGTAATAGCTATTTATAACATATAATTAAGATGAAAGGGTTAATAATCTACGCTGTTGTGGTTGCTCAGCCTAAACGCTGGGGTAAAATATATATTCAATGAACGTGACCATGGTGAGGCTACTAAACCGGGCCCGGCCACTTTTCCGCCCGGCGTGATTTCGGCAACTCAACAACCATAATTTTAATTAGGTTGAAATATAACCACTATATTTTTTAAATTATGCTTGAATTATACATGGTGATATACATTGTACATGTTGGGTTTTATTCTCTTGCGATATTTTCTTTTTCGTTCAGTGTCTCGTTAGCCACCAACACTGAGACCAGCAGACCGGACTGGCCGTGGCACGGCACGGCAGCTGATGGTTCACCAAGTAAAAACGTCTGTAATATTTTATGTTCTATCAACACTAAGGCAAAAGAGAGCGGTTTCAACTTATATAGTATCTATTTAACGAACTGAACCATGCACTATGAACATGTTGGTGGCCATGATTAATAACAGCTGACGGTATAAACAAAGAGTGAAGCACTGAGCTCATCATTTCACGTTGTCACAACGGCGATGTGACGTCAGCAGCTGTAGAATGTAGGTCAAGGTGCTGGGTCAAGATCCAGTTCACACAAGAATGTCACATGACTGTAAGCAGCGCTGCCTGTTAGTAAAGCATCACTGCATCCAGCGCCATCTGCTTGCCGTAAAGGTTTTGGATGAGCGGGTACCTTTTGCCCCCAGGAACTAGGCCTACATTATCGTCTGCTGTCGCTACCACTACAAGAGTATGTCTATAACGTGGAATTCTGAGTGTTCGTTTCAATGAATATTCTTATGCCATTTCTTTGATACATTTGGCAATTATTAGGGTTTACTTCTTGACTTCCTCACCCAGTCCCGAAAATGTCTGAAATGTGTAACAGCTTATCACATCACATCACATCTCTGTAGCTAATTTAGTCTTGACATAAAACCCATTGCTGTGTAGGCCTACGCTGATGTCAAACTTTGATACTGTATCTTTGTATTTTACCGGGATGTATCAAGTGAGTTGACATTTGGCACGTGAGTTAAAACAATACTTGTGCAAGCATTCAGAGTTCACCAGCGGCAGTGAACGGGACGAGACGTCTGCTTAGAAATCGGCAAACAAAATCGGAAATTCCATCATGGGATTGAGGAATTATAGACGACTAAGTTATGATGAGAAATGTACCTGGCAGGGAAGCCAACTGTTTTTAACTTCCCTCCCCTCCTCGTCTTTTGGAAACCCTACACGACGTAGGCACACATACCGAAATAATGAGATTTATGGCAGTCTGACATAAATCCTATTATTTGGGCAAATACCGTTATACAGCCCTTCATGCTTCATATCTAACCCCTGGTTAGTTCCTACCAAGACCGATGGTTGCGCTGTTTGTTCCTTCTCTCCAGCTTCCTGTTGGCCCAGCCTCAAGAAACAGTACATTCACTCGTAAGTTTTCCTAATTAGACAAGTTTATACCTAGTAGACTCCTTCCCGTTCGTCGTTAATTGTCCTGCACAAACGATACTTCCCTTATCTATTATTTGTAGCCACAGATGGCTTTTCTAACGGCCGATTTCTTTCGATTCTAATGATCTCTCAAACCCAAACCAATCCCTCGCCATTTCACCACTTCCCTGGGTATAAGTGGGATATCTCAGTTGTGACAATCGCCGTCCGCTTTGGGGATGAGACCCGTCGGCGAGGTATAAAGATTATCAACGGGGCTGGTAGGACAGGGGCTAGTCAACACGTAGCCCCTCGGTTGGCCGGTTAGGTGCTAAAATAAGTTCCCATTGCTTTCTGTACCATTTCGTCTAGCCATATCCGGCCACTGATTTTGAGTTTCACATCGTCAAAAAATACATTCCACACTTAAAACTATCACTTAAAAAACGCTTCCTTTCTTCATGGATCCATTTATTTTACTTCTATACATATCTCCGATGAAGCTAGCTGCTTAGTTATGAGATTGGGGTGATTTTGCCGAAGAATTTCAACTCCACTTTTTTGGTTTCCGTCGACTTTTTCACCGGGCGCACCATAACCCAAAGTATGTCCACTGAGTCACGCGCGTTAGGCAAAGGCTAGCGCGAGACTGAGCGAAGCGCGTGACGATAGTGCGTGACACTAGCTATTTTAAGCCTTGAACAAGGAGTGAAGCACAGTTGGGGCAAAGACGCTAACAAGACTATTCACCAAGGCCGCCGCCATTATTGTGTCATGGACCGTGGCGACACCTAGCGGGTGTGTGTGGGCCGACGAAGTACGCAAGGCATTCACTATTGCCGATCTTAGTTTGTCAAATTCAAAATTGTCAGTGAAGTGCCTTTGTTTAAAATATTGAAAACAAAAAACACGAGCACTGTAATGGAAAAATACGCATAGGCAAAATATAGAATAAACCAAGAAAAAAATTGGGCAGCAAAGGTAATATAAATTCCAAGAAATAAATCATAAGCCAGAGGGAGACTCAGTAATGAGAGCTGAGCAGATGAAAATAGGTTATTGGAGAATGTGCAGGTACCGAGCCTGTAGGATTTTGTCCAGGGGGGTCAGGAATGTAATAAACATCAAATGGATCTGCTGAAGAACAGATAGGAGTGGGGGTGCCCCTCAGCCAATTGAAAGGTTGGGGGCAGAGATAGCTTTCTTCCCCCAATATTCCAGGTGTTAATATCAATTAATTAACAATAAATTATGTAAGCTTTTATCACACAAACTTAGTTTTAAAATAAAATGGAGAAATTAGTAGATCTTTCTTTCGAAAATTCACATCTTGAAGACGTTCTAGATTCAAGCAGTTGTGTCTGTGCCAATTTACATGAAACTGTCCCAAATATCGACCCAACAGGGTCAAATCCTGGATTTTTTAAAGGGGGGGGGGTCGGATAAGGATTTTTTAAGAAAGGTGGCCCAAGTCAACAATTTGAAAGTTCTAGCATTGATATCACTACAATGAAGGAAAATGGGGGGTCCAGACCACTTTGACCTGCCACTCTGGATCTGCCTATACTCAACTGAGTTGGTAAATCTTTTAGGCAATTTTTTGTTCTTTGCTCACAGTTTTTATATTTTTCTATCATTTTATCTTTATTATGAACTCCTCTTTTGACTTATGATGTTTCATAATATTATAACTAAAAACTGAGCTCTTAATTCAGTCAAAACATTTAGGGACTTAGTCCTTAAATTAGGTGCATTGCATGAAAAGATCCCTGCCTGAAGTCCAGTAAACCTACCTTGTATGCCCCNGTGATGCTGTTGGTGCATGTTTATTAAATACAGCCCCAATAATTTGTTATCATTTTACTAGTCTTGATTGTAACTGAATATTAAAATGTTTATTGTAATTTACATTCTCGCCTTTGAGTTCATTGACGTTGTCATGGTGGCCTTTATTCAAAGTGGCGTAGTATTTTCGTAAGGGTTAAACCCAGAATTACGACAAGAACAGTGTGGTAATAAACTTATTCATGAAACTACAAAATGGTTCCTTCTTAAATCGCTAGTGTCCGTCTAGTTTACCAGACGCACATCCCATTGGAAGTAGTGGGACGCCCCCTGGGATCGAGTCTTTAGTTACACGTGTTAACACCAGCCTTACGTGCATCTCAAAATGCGCTTCAACGTATCTTTACGGTTTTATTTTTTGTGATTGAGGAGGCACTCCATCTGTCCCTCCCCCCCCCCCCTCCCCATCTACCGTGTTGTATTGATTGATGATTTCATAGCACCGGGTTATTCCAATACGAAACGTGACCGTATAGCTGCGATAATTTTTATTTGCATGAGATCCTGTACATGTCGTTATCGCCAACGTAATTTAGATCTACGATGAAAACTGAAAGTTGATGACACATCGTGCCAATCATTTCTATTTTGTATACAGATAACCAGTCACCTTTTCGCAACCTGCAACACACAATTACACGGACCCATTTTATATTTTTCATGTGATGCACAGGCTGTTTTCATAAATGAACTCCCGGTATAAGAAAAGACGCAGGGTTCCCCCTTTTCCCGAGCTACTGGGTGTGTACGCCGGCCACATTTAAATGATTTTGACCTTAAAATAATTGGGCAGGATTCCCCTCTATACCCGACTTACGGCGGGGGAAGGCCATCCACATGGTGTTGACCTAAAAAGAGCAGGGATTCCCCCTATCACCAGGTTTCATCACGGGTATAGTGTACGCCGGCAAGACATTTAGGTCCAAAACGTTAACATAACTTGTGACTTGCAAAATAAAGCGAAATGGGGCAGAGTAGTGAATATAAAACTCATGAACTAACAAACTGACATTTACTTTACCTTGCTTTCTTTCGGCCGCCGCCGAAATGCAAACGCATCCTAGACTCTCTGAATAATATTTTTAGGGCCTCAATCCCTTGATTTTGGGGCCAAATATCGACCCCACTTTCCTCCGAAAGATATTGAAAAATCCCCCGAAATTCCCCTCATTAGTCCCAAAATTTCCCCCGAAGTTCGAATAATTTGTTACTCGCATAGGTAACAATGTAAAAGAGCGTTAAATGTCACATTTGGCTACCTGAGGCAGAGACTATGAGGGTTTGCAACAGGGTGAATGCTACTGATGGTGACCGACTCACCACGAAAAATTCTCCTCAAAGAAAGTACAGGCACCTTTCCTGTCGAATAATCAAGGGCCCTGCTTTTGAAAATGTGGACCTTTTACTAAGATTCATGGTGTACGTTCATAGCTACGAATTGTGCATTCGTCGAATTTTGGTAGTTTCTGCCTTTTTAGTGGACCTTTGTTGTCACGTTTTCTACTTGTTTTCGGGGTTTTTGTTTCACTGAGGCGGACCTTTTTGGCCCCTTCGCAAAAAAGGGGAGCACCCCCCGTTGGTGCGTGCATGTTTAAGTCAAGGAATACGTATGATCGGGCGGACCATTTTCTTCCATTCGACCATCCGCTTTAAATGGCTTTTAAGAGCGCGTGACCCACATGGACTTTGATGTGTGAGGGAGCGTGGTGGTGCTTTAAATCAGTGCTGTAAAGGTAAGATTATCGGTAGGTTGGCGCTCAATGCCTACCGTATTACCTTGAGCATTAAATTTTAAAAGTGCGTTGAATTCACAAAACGTGGCTCATAAATATGTAGGCCTATATTTTGGCTCACGAGTGGGTATTTAATTTGAGTCTGTAGTGGCGAATCTAGAATGTCGCAGAAAGGGCTAAACCACACAGGAAGACAAAGGTTCGGAATGATGGCGGCGTTTTTAGTCACCCGTCGGGTGTGTCCTCGGGGAGTGGCGGTTTCCCTTCCGAATATGGTATGGCACCATAATTGTTATGNAAATTTTAAGGGGGGTATGGCGCCCTTTCCCACCCCTAAATCCGCCACTGGGGTCGGGTGGAAGAATCACCATGTGTTCGTCCCATCCTCCGGGAACGACTCTGGTTTGATTTTGTGAAGAGTGACACTCTGCGGATAGGACGTGTGTCTCTAAATTGTTTCAATTTTTGTCCGCCAGATAACTCCTTTCTATTGAACATGGCGGTGTCAACGGGGAAATAGTGCGAACAAAAACTTGACGATAAAATTGTAAGGGGACACGGTAGGAGATATTTTTTGGATTGAGAACGATGAGAGGAATCGAACGATACCGAAATCATGTGTGTAAGTCAATGTCGTCCTATTCTGAACAATTATCCCCGATTTGTCAATCATAACCTTGTCACCTTCTCGGATTTCCGGCATTGTGTGGTTGGCGGGCGCTTGCTTGTTTTAGGGTTTTGCAGACGATAAAATATAAGGCGTATGGATTTCTATTTTGCACTAATTTGTGATTTGCCAATGCAATATCAAAAAATACGTACTCGGTGTTATGAACCAGTCGTGTCGTAACACATTCTAGGTCATGTGAGAAATAGGATTTTTAAGAGAAGTAAGGTGGGACGCCTGATGAGAAGCAGATCAGATGCGTTCACAAAAGACGTTCCATCACCTAGCACGATGTACACAAACTAAAAGCCGTCTAGCCAACAATGACAATGTGCCACCCCTACCACAAGTTGCCTGACGATAGAGAAGAAAGGTCTACCGTTTCGGGGGCAGACGATAAAATAGCGAAGACGTCTGATTAGCGTTCACACGTGAGTTTTTTCAGAGTGTGGATGAGACGTTCAATCTACCTTCTGAACATTTGAACACTTTTGAAACCTGTGCCTCAAAGCTGCCACCAGATGGCGCAAGAGTAAAGAAGGCTCCCAACCCGTTTCTGGTGGCATCAGGTGAAATTTTCTTTTTTGAAAATATGGACAGCTAAATAGATACCGCATCACCACATCAATTTTCAAAAACACCACAGACCAGAGCAATTACGTTGTTTTTGCCTTACCCAGGGAGGCATATATAGGAATCGCCAATGAGAAAAAAATAAATTCCATTTAAAGCTTACTATGTAGGATCTTAACGAGAAGTTTGTTCATTCCGACAAATATCTACGAAACTATATAATCTTCCTCTGTAAAAGTGCTTGTTTAGAAAGCTTGTAGAAATTGGTTCATCCCTTATACCAATATGCCATCGATTGAGACCCGTGACCATCTCTTTCTAGTACATTTTATCAAAAAAAGAAAGTTACATTCATAGCAACATGACAACGGTATCAATAGCATGACAATTTTTTTTTTGATGTAGATGTTGAAGATGAAACCTCAAAGCACTTTTCCAATTTTACGAATTATCATTTTATTTTCGTTCAATGCAGCTTTTAAATTTTTTCATAATAGTCATAAAATGCTTATTCTTGATGACTTCTTTTGCAAAAGTGGATCATTTTAAAAACATTCCTAGCAAGTGATTTGGAGAAGAGTGCCTAAGCATAAATTTCATCTGAATCCGATCAGCCTTTTCTGAGATACGATTTTCCGAAGTTTTTAGGGTCCTACAAAACCTCAACGCTTTTATATTGTATACACCTGTATACCTGCGCGCCATCGGAACTCTAAAATATAATCGAAATGTCCCTAACGTGTATGAATAAATTTGACCTGTGGTAATTGGGGTGAAATCGAAGGTACTGAAGCACTGAAAGTATATTGATTTTTTTGAAAAGGGGTAGGCATGCTGTATAACTGTTGACTAATTTAGTATTGAGTCTGGCCATTCGATAAATTGGTCAAGAGAAATCAATCTGTCGCATACTAGTTTGTGGCGCCGCTTTCAGACAAAGATGTCGAAGTGTGGAAATGTAGTTTTCCTGAGTTTTTTAGTCATTACGGACATCGTGCAAAGTGCACATTTCAACGGAGCAACTATATCGTGGAAATCCTCAAAGACAAAAGCCAAAACGGTCAGTCTGTTCGTACGAGTTTATCCGTTCTTACATGAACTTTTCCTTATATGCGAGTATTTTGACCCATGTGCCTGTATAATGAAATAATGAGTTTTTTCAAAGAAAATTGCTAACTAACTTGTTTCTCATGTAAGTGCAAGCGTTTAAGTGTCGCTTTTAGGCAAAGGCGCATGCTTTGCTGTGGATACCAATGAATACGTATTGTCCACGGTGAAAGCGCGTGGTCTTGCTGGTGCGAGACATTTTACACGACTTGGTTTGACAGCGCATTCTCTATTTATATCTCCCAGATAAGACTTTATGTTAGACTCAGTTGGGACGTTTAATATTATGGGAGTAAAACTGATAGGTGTATCAGGGCTGGTCAGTAACAAAGTGTTGCAAAACTGGTTTCAATGCTTTCGTGTTTGTAAAGAAATTAACCTTCCAGTGGAAATGTCAAGAAGTGTTTAAAATTAAGTTGCAAATTAAATACACGTACATCCAGTTTATCTAGGCGTATAATGGTACCCTACATCATTCGCAAGTCTCTTCACTACTTGCCACTAGACAAATAGATGAGAATGCCAAACGCATAGGCCGGACATAGGCGCAGGTTCGAATAGAGGCGCATGGGTCTTATTATGCACGCATTTTTTATCTTATTCTATAATATTTTACGCGGATTTTGGCAGCTTCCGGAAACAACCAAAAATGGCAGCCATGCATCTTTTTAAAATTGCATTTGAATGAAACTTGTCTTATTCGTACAAGTTGCTGGACATGGGTTTGACGAATAAGGCGTTCAAATTCAAATTAAACCGAATTTTTGTAAGTTACACATCGAAACAAATTATGACCTTTAATCCATGTGCAACTTTGAATTCTTTTCCTCAAAATTAAATCGGTGTTCGCAGAATTTTAAAACATTGGCAGTCAATTGTCACTGACCTCAATCTACGTGTGGAAAAATTAAAACCTTTTAGAGTTCAATTCCAAGTAATTCAAAACCAATCAAGAATGGTTAAAAGCATGGATTCAAGGGGTGGTAGATGGTGACATGTTTTACGTAACCGCCAACTCGCCATCAAACAGTCAGCTGTTTTTTGTATACAAATCTTAAGAGAGATAGTTATAACGTCACACCCAGATAGTCATGCTACTTGGTGTTCAATGGAATAGCGCCTATTAAGTGGAGACAATAAGGTCATTCCTTGTTGCCTGAGGATAGTTCAGTATAAAATAAGAGATTAATGAAAGTTCGAAGTTTTAGTTACAAAGTATTATCTACGACTCAACTAGCTGTGGCTTAGGCTATATTTTATTGGCTGACTCAGTTGTTCTCGTCGTTGTTGTTGTTGCTCGTAGTCGTCGTTGTTGTCGTTGATGTTGAAGTGTTTTGCTTGATATGCTATAAAAGGACTGTTCCTGGAATTGCTATTGCAAAATATATAAAACGCCATAGTTGTTGCTGATACCTGGATAAAACCTTGCTAGGTTTGTTTTTACATAAAGTCCACACTGTGGAAAAGCTTAGGACAAAGGAGAAATGATGGCCAGCCTATTGCAGACCAACACTGTTTAATCACTTTTCGGTTCAGCTATAAAACAGTTTGTGCTATCGACAGTAGCAAATCCTAGGCTTGTCTTTATTCAACAGCTGCAGTACGAAATATGGCACGTAGTTTTTATGAAATCCTTATAAAGTTCAAAGGTCAGGAATGCAAACAATAAGGCAACTGGCTAAAAATCTCCATTAGCTTCAAGAGCTATTCTAAGTAAGATATATGTTTACCAAATTGTATGCTTCAGGCGCATTTTTATTGTCCAATATGCGCGAACCCAGTCTAAAAATGGGAAGCTCGAATTTTTGAGAATGAGGACCTTATTACTAGGATTCACGGAATACGTTCAGAGCTATGAATTAGGTATTCGCCGAATTTTTGTAGTTTCTGCCTTTTTAGTGAATTTTTTTCTCGTTTTTTCCTTTTGTTCAGAGTTTTTGTTTCTCTGAGGTGGACCTTTCTTCCCACTTCGCCCCCTCCCCTCTCTCCCCGCGCATACTCATGAGTTTATCAAACATCAAAACTAGAAATGTGACTACCTGCGATAAAGTGGACATTAAGCTCTGTTTTACCTCGATTAACACTAGGTTAATTGAATTTCTCAGGTAAATACTCTAAAGCCTTGTGAAAGTCGTGAATCCCCAAAAGGTTGGACTAAGTTTAAAACTCATTAGGGAGGTTTAAAGTTGATGTAACCCGCCTTAGGTAAAAAATAACTTTTAATTTAGATACATTGAAATTACTCTAACATTGGGCTTTGGAATAGGATTATACCCGAGACGAAGGTCACAAAGCTTTCTTGTCACGGCAAGTCATTTTATGACGAACTGTTATTTCTTTAAAACTACTTCTGATTTGAAGAAGGAAGAAGTTGTGAAAACTTTTATAGGGGGGATTGATGCAAATCAAAACAAGTAATGAACTCCCTTTGACGGGACGCAGGTTTGTTTCAGCAAGCGTGACTAAAGCTTTGGGAGACAATTGACAGCTGTGAGTGTGTGAAACCACTAGGTTGAGTATATGGAGGGATGTAGTCAACTCCAATCCCACTTAGCGGCTCAGTAAGCAGTGCGGTAGAATGCATTAATCAATCTCAGTCATACTTAGCGGCTCAGTAAACAGTGAGAACAGAATGTAGTCAATCTCAGTCAGACATAGGCGCTCACTAAACTGTGAGGATAGAAAGTACTCAACCTTAGTCATACTTACCGGCTCAGTAAACTGTGAGGATAGAATGTTGTCAGTCTCAGTCACACTTAGTGGCTCCGTAAACAGTGGGATAGAATGATAAGTTCATTCAGTTCATCATATGGAACTACTCTCCCCACCAAATATTAGTGGATTTGAACAAAGTCATACGAAACTTTGAAACTGCAACGTATTTATGGCGTCACATATGCATGTATTTATGAAAATCAAACTTTTAACTGCAGGCCACATTCTTTTGGAAGGCTGGTTGGGTCATAGGTCGCGGTCCCTGTGGGGCCACGTGCGACGACACCAAGCTAAATACCTACGGCGTCAGAAACCTGGGTAACTGGAAATGCTATTCCGGTTGTACTTCCGAGTTAAACTTGGCAACTCAGGACTATTGGATCACGTCATTTAATATCGCTGAGAATTACGAGCAAGGAGAGAATTCGTTCACGCACACTTTCGACTCGGATCACGACATAAAGGTTGGGTAAGTAACGATCCATTCTCATACAGGTGGATAATGTCTGTACAGTCAGAGCATTTGCCATAAACATGCGTAATACTTTCCCGTGTGCTACTTTGGGTAGCAATATATATTGTTTTTACTTGTTGTAATGCTGATATATTGTTTCACTTGATAATTTTCATTTTGATAGTTACAATTGCTTGTATTTCAGAAAAATTGGACTCATTCTGAACTTTATTAAAAATCCAATGTTACGCCATCCTTGAAAATCATTGTTTTAGTTTATGTTTTGGGGTGTGACCTTTTTTCTTTATTTTCGATATGTCGAGCCTTCCTAAATACACACGATAAACCATGAACCGGATGGACGTCACTGATAGACTCAATCATGGAAGCCGCACTGAAATAGGTGGGGGCTATAGCTCGCCCTGCCCACTATGGTGCGCCGCGCATGTCAATAGGTTCATTCATCGCGGCTAACTATTATCTGGTCAATCACAGAGATACCGTTCGGCTATGGGTTTTTTCCACAATCAGGGGAGAGTTTGAATCAATATTTTGATCTCCGATCGATCAACGAAGCTATAGTCACGGAATAGTTAAAAAAATCAGTCACGGATCTCTACCAAACTGACGTGATCATTTGTCACGAAACCCTATTGATTTCTGCAAGTCGTGAAATAGATATACCGAAGTAGGCTTTCATGTTTGTTAAAATACTGAACGATAAACACGTAGTCATTATCATATTCCAAATATGAACATCTCATTACCATATTCCAAACAAGCATGTTTATGAGATTTGTCCTGATTCTAATAGAACAATTATACAATATCGTTATTGTAAACCTTATTTCACCACTGTCGTAAGTGGATGAAAATTTTGGAACTTGAAGTCGAGTTTAATAAGTTGACTTTGAAGGTCGATAGCCGCGGTGAATAGAATTAGCCGCTACTGAAGCCGACAGGAATACCTGTTCGAATAATTTGGATATTTTAAGTCTAATGGGATAATTGTGTGTTACCCTATCAGTATATTTCTATGAAGTGGGAAAACAAGAACACATAACATATGTAACCCACTAAATGTCACCATTCGTATGTCAAAATGTTTGCAGTGAAGAACATATTTTCTCCATTAGTATTCACTTATTTTTGTTTGCGGTGCAAACAAACTAATTAAAAGTTAATTTACGCCCCAAATAATTGATTTACGCCGTAAAGAATTATTTTACGCCACAATTAATGTACGCTGCCGTTAAAAGTTAATTTGCGCCGCAAATATTTGATTTGCGCCGTAAAGAATTAATTTACGCAACAAATAATTACTGTATGCCGTACCATATGGTCCATTTTGAGGTGCTTTTTGATCCTTGCCAACCCTTGATTAAAACTAAAGGCGTGATCATGCTCTTGGTTTTAATCGTGCAGTTAACTGGGATGGTGCTCTTCCTGTTGAATCTGTTAAGTAATCTAAGATCTAGATGGATAAGAGAGTCAATCTGGGTCAGGAAAATTAGATCACTTATGAACAGGGACGATGGAGGTTACTCAAAATTTGGAGCAGTCTGATCACCACGCCACCTAGCGTCCAATAAATTCGAAAGGTGGCTGCTGATAGGAGTCGAAATTGTCATGGGTAAATATGTTCCTACTGGTTTTGAAAAAGAAACTACTATTCATCAACTCTACCAACATAATGAAACAATTTAGTGAAATATCCTTTTTAGTTTAAGTGGGAAAATGCTAATTTTCCGGCCAATCATGTGCGATCACCGTGGGCGAAGCAGAGCCTAATCACAACTGACGTCATCAGTACCTTTCTCACGAAAAGACAGCAAATGTGCCTTCTGATTTTGGAATGGTCGAATAGAAGGCTGATCATATGTCTGACGAGCGATCACTGGTGAATGTTTTCAGACGGTCTTATCATCTGACGGCGTGTGAACACCGCTTTATAGAGATTGCAAATTTTATCGCCATCGTCCATAGACTTTTATGACAACAGTTCTTACACGGGCGTTATCCCTTATCCAACTTACGAAATGCCTTTATCCAAATACACTTAGCTTCAAGGGATATAACTGGCGAAGTCTGAGCAGCGTCACTGCTGGGTCGTGGGCCATCGTGACGACAGTAGATCTACGCGTGCGCAGTGACACAGGGTACCCCAATAGCAGCCCAACTACGGTCAGCAAACCGGTATTCAGGTACGGTACAGTAAATGACTTAATAAATTTTACACATCGGAAAATTTAAACAATGTCACGTGAACTTTTACAAATATTGATGCTTAATAAGCTAATAAATGGCTTGAATACATAGTTTCTGGTTACGAATTATGATACATAATGAATAATTTCGCTTATTTTTGCTCGAAAGACAATTATTTAATTTATCAAGACGTGCAACAATGACAAAAGAATGTTTGACTTCTCTGCAAAAGGAGAGTAATTAGTCTAAAGTTAAGTTGTGAAAATCATCTCTGCCGAATTTCAGGGAAAGCCCTTCATTCTACCTGGCTTGCGAAGGAAATTGTGGAAAGCTATGTCTGGTGGTCTGTGTAGACTACAAATAATTTCCAAAGCATGTTTTGTTTCCGTGTAACGTGATGATGAGCGACATCTGCTACTAGTGTGAATTACTGTGAGATACGTATGTTAAATGACAACTTAGTACTAAATTCTAATTTTAGGTATCAGTTCTCGTGTCTTTCTAAACTTGTTATACCCCTGGTTGATCCGGATGGAGATATTGCCAAGTGTAGATGGGCCGTCGGCGATGAGTGTGCCAGTGCCTGTAGTGCGTTGCCAGGTGCAGTGTTGGACGAGGTATATAGTAACATTTAAGGTTGAATAATCACTCAAATCATGAACTTGTTGATAAGGTCTGTTGTGTGTAAATATATCTTGCTCAGCACGCCATCTGTTGTGCTCATCAATATGCAATTGCCATGCCGTTTATCCTGGTGCAGAGCTACACGAGATCGACAACAAACAAATATGGAACGATCCCGATGGCAATGTCAAATCATGTAGGCATATGGATCGAGGGAAAGCAATCTTGCCCGAGTCACCTTGCGTGCGCTGTCCATTCTTTCCTCTGCTTTATTGGTTTTTATTCGATTGGCATGCATTGGTGAACTGTCATCGTCTGTTTGCTTTGTATACACGGTCAGGGGGTGGGGGTTTCTGTAGCCAGTGATTGGTCTTTTCATAAATAGTTACCCCTGACATCAGGGCAGCTAAAATGAAAAGTGATATAAATAAAAAAGTACGGTTTTAAAACGACTTGACCGGCATGTTTCGGTGTCATTTATTCAAACACCACCATCAAAAGAGAGAATATAGTGGCCACCTAGCTTGGAACAGCAACAAGTGGTGAAACACAGACGCAGTCAGTTACAGGGAGTGGCAATAAACTAGAGTAACAATGACAACCTGTGGTGTGCCAGTTGCCTATTGAGATTGGGCTTGCACCAACTGATGTGTAAAGCAGAAACAACAAAGGAGCTTAAAATTCATGAGGCCTTACACATCAGTTGGTGCAAGCCCAAACTCAATAGGCATCTGGCACACCACAGGTTGTCATTGTTGGTCTAGTTTATTGTCTCTCCCTGTAACTGACTGTGTCTGTGTTTCAGCACTTGTTGTTGGGCCTAGCGAGGTGGCCACTATATTCTCTCTTCTGATGTTGGTGTTAATAAATGACACCGAAACATGTCAAGTCGTTTTAAAACCGTTGTTGTTTTTATTAATATATGCTGCTACTTGCTATCATGGAGAAAAGTGATATTGCATAGCTACACCCAGGACTGAGTATACCCAGCATTACCTCATAACCGAAGTCATCGTGTACGTTTGGTTTTACACACAGTGTCGCAATCTTACTGTGTTTTAGACAATCAGAGAACAGAGGTATTTGTAATAATGTTCCGTAATCTGAACCTAGCAAGGGACAAGGTAGACAATCTTCCTTATTCACAAACCGAATGAGTGTTCTCAACGGTGGTATTTCAGCATTGAGAGATGTTAATGGCTTCTCAGTCAGCAGTGCTATTGGAATCCTTTATTTACGTACGTCATTTCAGGAAACCTGCACGATTGATTTCACTGCTGCTGCTGGGCAAGGTTTTCAAGCTAATGGCTGGTACGTGGCGTCGCTCATAATTGCGGACTATCCCAGGGAGAATATTACCGTGGGTGGCGTTTCCAAGACAACCAAGGATGAACTTAGTACTGTCCCTATCCAGGTAATTCAGAACCCCATTGACCATCCGATGACAATAAGGTGAATAGATACGTTATCATCGTATATAGGGCCACTCCCGTGGTGATCCTCTTCCGCAACCTTTTAGTCGCGCACTTCTGTAACAGATTGTTTATTGTTACCCGCCCTCCGTGTTTCAGTTGGCGGATGCACAGCCACTCATTAGACAATACCTGGAGTGTCTTCTGTCTTTCCCAAATCACCACCGCCAAACTTGTTCCAAATTAGTCCAGGTATCAGTTAAATTTATTTGCGGAAATTCTTTACAATTTCAGTTTCTCATCACCACACCGTCTTACGCAGTCACGTGCGACTCCAAGCCCAATTTTACAAGTCCAACTCCACCTGGTGGACAAAAATACAAAGTTGCTCCTAACGGTAACCTTATTCTGAAGCTCTACGCCACTAATCCAGTGGATCCGACTGTCAGGTGAGCAATTTATATAAAGAAAAAAATGTTTTAAACCTCTTATGTAAAATTATATTATGTAAAATTATAGCATTGTGGGTAGGGTGTCTTGTATGTATCGTGTCAGTCATGTCACAAATTATGATGGCCGCTGACCACAGACGCTTCAGTAAATAGAACTAGGTTAGTTGACGAAATGTATAATTTTCCGAGCAAACGTCGAGTAACTGAGTTCAGCAACGACGGTGTAGGAACAGCGTGTTGGAAAAAGTAGAACTTAAGATAATCTTCGCGGCACATTACCACCGCTTATGGGCCAAAATAGAAATAGTCATAGACATAATTGGCTACAATTAAACATGATTAAAACGATTTTTTCTCAAACAGCACTTCAACAGTAGCCTTTTCTTCAAAAATACTCCAATTCCTCGACGGAAATGTGCTTTTCTTTTACTTTTCTTTTCTCAAAAATCATGCGCCAGTGATACTCGACTTTCCGGCTGTTGACCAAGGGACTTTCAGGTAATTAATCCCAAAACTCAGTTTGCCCGCCGGAATGCTTGATTCTGACTGATTTTAAATTAATCATGAATGTAAAAGCTTTTTCTAGCAGGCGCCGGTGAGGGATATGCAAGCCCACCCAGTTGTTTATCCCAGCAAAACTTGTGTCCTATCTGTGAATGGAAATGTTCAATTGGTCTTGCACGGCAATTTCATTCCCAAATGTCATTCTATGTAGGTTATTCTTCCAATGTGTTTCGGTTGGCGCCTCTTTTTCTCACATATTCAGGAAATTGACTTTTGCGTCGGCTTTGGTCAGCACCACAAACCGCAAACGTCGTCAATGTGGCAGCCTAGGTTTACTCGGGCTTACAAATGAGGCAAACCGAGCTTCGTAGCCCATGTGGAAACCAATATGCTCCGAGTGCGGGTGGTTTGTCGTTTTAAAATCTAGGTGCGTCTGTACCAAGCTTATGTCGTGAACGGGCATGGGATTGGCGGGTTTCCTAGATTTCTTTTACTTTCTTTCTGCGTTGGGGGGTCGACCTTGAGCCGAGTAGCCGGTTTAACCAGGGTTGCTCGAGCACGAGGTTGCGAAACCGCTTTCACTGCACCCAGAAATGAAACACTCGCCGAAATCGCCGTATCGATTCCACGTAACTTTGACACTAGCAACCTGACGTTGCGTCTCGCTTTTTGTACAGTCATTTTCCGAACCCGACCCCAGGCCGAACTTGCGCGAATCTCCCCAAAGTGTTTTTAGTCGAATCCTGCTTTTATAACACTCGAATGAGTGAGACGCCTATTATGCATTTTTAATGGTGGCTGTTAAAACAGGAACAGGACGAGGGTTGATTGAAATCATCGAAACAGGGTTTAGTATCATTTTAATCTGTTTCTCAGAGTGGACACGTTCTCCATTTCCGCTCCGACTGGTTTACTACGAACGGCGGTGCGAGATGACGACTTGGGGCGTGGCAATCACACGTACATTGCTCTCTACTGGACACCAACGGAAGATCAGAAAGGAGAGAACGTTATATGTGTCATGGCACAAGACACTAACGGGTAACGTAGCAGTTCTCGCAAAAAATACCGTTATGAATAAGTTTTTTTCTTGCTGTAAATACTGACCTTTCATTGAAAATAAAAAAAACTTACAGAAGATGTTGGATAATTAATAAAAACAACGACGGATTTAAATCGGCTTGACATATTTCGCCGCTTATCAAAACACCATCATCATCATAAGAAAAAAACAGTGGGCACCTTGCTAGGCCCAACAAGAAGTAAAGATACACAGACAGTTAGTTACAGGGGAGTAANCGAATGAGTGAGACGCCTATTATGCATTTTTAATGGTGGCTGTTAAAACAGGAACAGGACGAGGGTTGATTGAAATCATCGAAACAGGGTTTAGTATCATTTTAATCTGTTTCTCAGAGTGGACACGTTCTCCATTTCCGCTCCGACTGGTTTACTACGAACGGCGGTGCGAGATGACGACTTGGGGCGTGGCAATCACACGTACATTGCTCTCTACTGGACACCAACGGAAGATCAGAAAGGAGAGAACGTTATATGTGTCATGGCACAAGACACTAACGGGTAACGTAGCAGTTCTTGCAAAAAAATACCGTTGTGAATAAGTTTTTTTCTTGCTGTAAATACTGACCTTTCATTGAAAATAAAAAAACTTACAGAAGATGTTGGATACTAAAAACAACGACGGATTTAAATCGGCTTGACATATTTCGCCGCTTATCAAAACTCCATCATCATAAGAAGAAAACAGTGGGCACCTTGCTAGGCCCAACAAGAAGTAAAGATACACAGACAGTTAGTTACAGGGGAGTAACAGTAGACTAGACTAATGACAACCTGTGGTGTGCCGAAACATGTCATGCTGCTACTTGCTATCATTGACAGTGGCGGATTTAAGGGTGTGCCAAGGGTGCCATGAACCCCTAAAATTCTCCCATATTCCCTTTGGCGCTTCGGGGTTGAGAGTGTCTGAAGGACAAAATTCTGCCATGGCTCCCTAACTCAAACTCCTGGATCCGCCCCTGATGGAGATGTTAGATGATTATTTTGCTGCTATAAACCTGCGCAGCGTGCCAAAAAGGAAGTGAACTCTTGATTTAGAGTACTTGAGGCTACAAAATTGGTTTCAATTTGTTTCTTCCTCAGATGAGGAATGGTTTCTGGGTTTGCCAAGAACTGACACCTCTTTGTTCCATTAATATATGCATTGTTTAATCGTATTGTTTTATAATTAAACAAGGATCGAACAAAAGGAAATGGAGCGATTGTCATGAGCATGCCCTATCGATTTTATTGTTCGGTTACAAAGTGACCAGTACTTTCTATACTGGTCAAGAGTTGGTAATAAGTTTATCCACATTGTTAGTGATCATGCAAATCGATTTCACGAGATAAGGCGCCATTCATAAATTTTATAGGAAAACGAGCGATTATCGATGCTTCTACGTGTTGGCATGGGGTAAGTCAAGCATGTTATTGCTTAATGTTATAATGAAGTGACATGAACATTGCGTAACTTAATGATTGAAATTGTGTGACTTGTTGTGGTGTGAACATTATCTTGCCTGAACTATGGGGTATCAGTGAATTAACTTATTGTTCCAGTCACGCTTCGGTTAAAAGCATGTATAAGCTGAAATTTATTATTTTTATTTATTTTAAAAGAATACTGTTTTTATGATTTCAGCCAATGTGTCACCTTCTAATGCATCATTGGCGCCGATCCTGAAAGATAAAAACACGAATTAACTAAAAACTTATACTCCCTATGTCACAGATTGGCTATCATTGTTCTTGGAGGATGATCTTTCTCCGCAGTTGCCCTCGCTAAAAGCCTAGGTCACGCTTATCCGTTTAACAAACTCAAAATGAGTTTTTAAATTTTCCTTCAAATTTTTGAGGATTGTCGAGGGTTATAGAGCATTATTCTGTTTCAGAGAATTGGATGGGCATGTTGTTTTTAATATTTGTTAATAGGTCAAAACCAGGTTTGGTATCCTTTTAAGTCACAGGTGGACCTTCTGCCATTCTAACAGAAATAGGGATAAAAGTTGGGAAAAGCAGATGACTGTTCAAATGAATGTGATTTCAGTGTAGTATATTCCTCGTGTACTACACAAACTATTACAGATTTTGAAGTTACAATTCGTTAGCCATCTTGAATTCAGTGCAGCTGGTCTTTCAAAAACATTGTCACGACAAACATCGTCACTATCACGACATTGCATTCGATTACTTCAATTTCAGATTATGATGAATGTCTCAGTGGACCCTGCATCAACGGCGGCACGTGTTTAAACCTGGAGGATAAATTTCTCTGTCTGTGTCCGACTGGTTACTTCGCCGGCGTTCACTGCGAAATAGGTAAGTTATTCACGTCTGTAGGGTGTCCCAAACAGGTAAACACACTTCAGTGCATCGCCGGGAGTTCAAATTCAGTTTCTTGGACCAGACTCAGCGCCTGGGCCTACTGTACGGTTACTCGTTGCTACCCAAGTAGGTGCGAGAGCCGTCACGTGCCCTGCATACAGGGAATGGCAAACAAACGACTCGGTTTCTGGAGAACGAAAAATTATCGCGCTAGGCTACTGCAGACACAAAAACGTCGAGGACTAGGTGCAAAGAAAAGTTAACTTCTTCCCAAATTAACCTACAACGCATTTGTGTTGTTTTAAAGATTTTATTTCTTTTTGGTCGTCTTTTTATAAATTTCAATCAGTAACATTATCCCTAACTCAATAGACAACGCAGTTATTGTCATTTGAAACGTGAGTACATTTTGGGAAACCCAATATTTCATTTTAGTTTAGCGTGTAAAAGTTGATTATGACCCGCATGATTGTCTCTCATAATTGTTTCGCCGAAGCGATGATTTAATGTTTAGGTTTATGTAGTATAGTCGTATCCCACAGTGTTCCAAGTGCTCAGTAGGTGGGGCTGAACACCGAAATACCGCACACCGCCTTGGTTATAGTGGGGATGCACAGATTCTGGCAGGGTAAAAACCGTTGAATCATAATTTTATGCAACTGAGCAAACCTGTAAACACCACTCGTGTTACGTCCCTGTTAGCGACATGCTCCGTTTATGTGTGTTCCGCGCCAAGAATGGCTTCATTGGTCTGACTGAGGGCCCCCATGGAAAGCAGTGAAAAGTGATGGAGCTATCCGCATTGTAAATATTACATTAATAAATAATAAATAAACATGTAAAGAATAGGTGAAGAAACAGATAAGATAACGCTTGTTGTATCTCAGTTTCTAATCTTCAAGTTAATGCACTTGTGCTTGCTCTGGCCGCCTCACATCTAGGATTTTGTACAGAGGGGTCTGAAAGGGGACAACCATAAAGGGCGTGTGGATATTCCGGATTCGTCACTAGTAGAGCTCCTCGAGCGAAGCGAGCAATGAGGTGCACCGTACGTAGAGGATACGTTTTCGCACGCGCCAGCAAATCTGCAGCGCACAGTAAGGATTGGGTTCTGCAGGCCTCAGACCAGTTTCGTGCGAATTTGGCGAGATCGCATAACTCATTCGCGCAATTTTGCCATGCATTACAAGTGATTAATATATGGTCCACACTCGCTATCTTGCGTCATGGAATGGGCCCCGTGATCCTCCCTTCCGGGTCGTCACCGTTATCAAACAGGTGTCCTCGGTTAAAATTTGAGAATAAGCCATGATGATCAATTTATTTTCAGATATCCACGACAGTTGCATTGGCAATGCGTGTCAGAACAACGCCACTTGCCAAGACGGCGCTTACAACTACACGTGTCAGTGTCAGGCCGGGTATGTCGGTAATCTCTGTGAAACGAACTTTGACGAATGCCACAGGTAAGGAAATGTTCTGTGTTGCCAAGCCTTGGGCACTGAATCGTGGGAATACATATCGGCAAGGAGTGCCATTTTAGGGAATGAATGAACTAAGTATTAAAAAGAGAGTGGCGAAACAAATTGTGACCTTACGCGCAACCAATGAACGGGGTTTTGTTAATTACCGCAGGGGCGGATCCATGATTTTGAGTTGGTGGGTCAGGACAGAGTGTGTTAGCCAGGATTTTTCTCGTCAGACATTCGCACCCCCGAACTGCCCCCCCCCCCCTTAAATCCGCCATGGGCGATTCGTTTATTTCAAAATTTCTGGGCGAAATTGGTAATAGACATGTTCGCTACGTCACCGGAAGTAATTCAAACGAACCTGGCGGACTGTAGACAACGGCTTTATCGACATTCAGTCATTGTGGTTTGCACCTGTGATTGTAGATAAATAATAATCAACGTTTGTCAATGAACGTTGTTTCATAGTATGAACTTAGAGGGTCAGTGTCATGGATCAATTTTCCTATGCGGAGCCTACAATATGGGAAGTTTTAGATACTTAAGTAACACTAGCATTTTGCCACCATGAGTTTTAGGCGTGGCATGGGCGTACCCAGCCTAAAAATGGGGAGGGGCTCGAGTTTTTGGAAATGTGGACCTTTTACAAAAAAACGAGGTACGTTGCGCGTTCGACGAATTTTGGTAGTTCCTGCCTTTTTAGTGGACTTTTGTCTCGTTTTCTTGGACTTTTTGTTGCTCTGAGGCGGACCTTTTTGCCCACTTTGCCAAATGGGGGTCTCGTTCGAGCCCCCCTTTGTGCGCGCATGGCGTGGCACAGACCACCCTCCTAGCTCAGTTAGTTGCCTCAAGTGCCAATAAGTTGAAAATATAGTCTGATGCCCCGCGGCAGCCTTGATCGTGGGTCCGGAAACATGCCAATCAACTCTGAACTTGGTTATTATACCTTTTAGCTATATACTGTACTCTATGACGTGTAATTTATGTCTACTTTTTCATTTGTGTTTCAGTAACCCATGTCAGAACAACGGGACTTGTAACGACCTAGTGAACAAATACACCTGCAGTTGTCCCCCAGGTTTCAATGGGTTCAACTGTGAAAACAACATAAATGAGTGCTACAGGTACTTATTGCTACGTGAATTTTATCGAATGCATGAATACTGAGAAACGGGTACATTTTACTTCCGCCATAAACTAAAGGTGTTCGAATTCGCGATTACCCTGTTTGGAGAATTCTTCGTGAATTTCAGTGTTTGATCTCTGCCGAGGGAGGGTCACCGGCTCTGCGCCAAATATGCGGTGAGTTTGTGTTAGTGGGCTCACTCCATACCATTCATATCTTTTCGTTTTTTCATACTCTGTCAACACTATCGAAACACTGAACCAAACACTCTTTAGTGTTTGTCCCATTTGATGTTAACACGGTTTTGTGTCATATCTTGCAGCTCCCCCTGTTGGAAAGGAAGCNTGTAACGACAAGGTCAACGGGTACACTTGCACGTGTAATTTAGGCTGGACGGGAACAAACTGTTTCCAAGAAATAGACGAATGCACTAGGTAATTTTTCCCATTTAACCATGGGAAAGGAGTCAGGGGCCCAGCATAGCAAAGGAGGTTTATCGAATGCTGGTTTGTGACTAGTAGTTCACTACAGAAACAAACACGAGGCTTTCTTCTCATCTACAGAGAACTTACATTTAACAATAATTAGTCACGTATTCTGCTGAAGCTAGATCTACTTCAAGTATAATAATCTTTGAAGTTTTTAAAATGGGTTTGACAGGAGAGCATGATTGACGCTTGTTAAACAATGCGGGTAGCAATTCGCATTTAAAGTTTTGAGTATTGTATTCATTGGGTACTTCTCAAAAATCATTTCCAATTCTTACTTTTCTCAGTAACCCCTGTCAAAACAATGCGACATGCATTGACAACGAAGCTTACTACTTGTGTCAATGTCAGACGGGCTTCGCTGGTCTTCGTTGTCAAACGGACATTGACGAATGTGGGAGGTAGGTTTGTGCGGCTAAAAAGGTATGTGATTTTGTTTCCATGTCAAACATTTTATTAGTATTTACTGAATACACAGAAGTTATGTCGGAAGTTTGGTAGAAAATCATTTACTTACTTATTTATTTAGAACAATAACTCATTTGCTCGTGGCATTCCCAATCTGAAAAAAGTTATACGTTGCCCTTTTTAGTTAACATTTTTTAATTATTTCATTTATACACAAGTACTAAAAATTACAAGGAAATTGAATGATCTGAAAGAAGTACAAATTGGAAACAGAGAAAAGTTATACCTATATTCTGACGTTCCTTTTAATGACATGTCTCGGTCAAATTTTTCAGTAATCCGTGCATGAATAACGGAACGTGCGACAATCTGATTGGTCGATACGAGTGCCAGTGTCCTGCTGGAATGACTGGTAGACAGTGTGAAACGAACATCGACGAATGTGCAAGGTTAGTTTGCAAACCGAATCCATATTTATGTGTCCTGACAAAAAATCTAATTTTTCGTCAAATTCAAATTATTGGAACAACGAACTTTATTTAGAATTATATTAATGTTTAAGACAATTGTAAAAGTTAACTTTCAATAATACAACCAAACTTTTCGAAACACAAACAACACCAAGTATATTTCAGTGGTGGATAGTCGAAAAAGAGAATTATTTGGGAAGACATTTTGACTGGGATTTTAGACTCGAATGGTAATACCAGTTTTAAAGGAAAACCCAGCGGAAATTGTCATTTGAAATGCACATTTTGTAGAAACACAGCCGAGGCTGTGTGAAAATTTCTTACTTCACAAACTTCGATAACCAGAACTCAGGAAGGTACGCAACATGGGCGTTCTCGAACTTCTCAAAACAGACGTGACTTTGATATCTCTCCTTTTTCATGTGCAGTTCATTTCTACACTGTTGGGAGCCACCCTTTGGGCTAGTCGCCCGGTACTTTGCCAATTACGTTCATTTAAATTCTTTCCTCTAATTGAAGCTCCCCCTGTGAACACGGAAAGTGCGTAGACATGCTCAACGGATACCAGTGTAACTGTACAGACACGTGGTATGGAGTTAACTGCCAGTACAGCACCAATCCATGCTGGAGGTAAGCCCACAGAAAACACTGTCGCTGTCAGAACGCAGTGCTAAATTGACGTGTTATTTTTGTGACAGCACAACTTAGTCCCTTAAAAAGGTTGGAGGATTGGCGGTTGCGGCCATTTTGACACGCGACTCGTTAAATTGCCTCTGTAATTAGTTTCTTAGCACTTTGAGTAGCAAACGTCTTCGATGACGTCATGAAAGCGGAACCCCCTCAATTATGCGCATTGAATCGCAACACAATCCGTTTCAAGTAAACTTAGTAGCAATTAGGCGATTACGAAATACACATTACGGACACATGAAAACTTCTCTTCTATTTTCTTGCAAAGGCGATTTAAATGCATCACACATTATGCATTGCATACTCAAGGAAACCAGCCTCTCACAGGTTGGTAGCCTCTTCTAAAAGAAGTCTTTCTTAAAGGCGAAGGCAACCTTTTTCCATGTCATTTTGAGCTAAAATAAGGTTGGTTGGTAATCCTAGACATATTTTCCACTTAATTACAGATTTTCGTAATTTTATTAATTACTCGTCCGCTACTGCGGAAGTGACGTTTTAGGAGGCAAGCATTTCGCGCCAATTTCTTTTCATATAGTCTGACTGTGAGAGCTGCCGAGTCAGTCATTGTTCTACCTTGGTTGTGTTATTTCCGTCGTCGTTTGCTTTCATTTACTAGTCAGTCAACATGCCACACTGTTGCTGCTTACCGGAATGTACTAATTATCGGCTCACGCGCGCTTTTGGAGTACCTTTGCATCGCTTTCCGATAGATGACACACTTCGCCGTACTTGGCTCGTTCGTGTTAAGAACGCAGCGTTACCCGTACACGCAACGTACGAAGCAGTGGAGAATTACCGTGTGTGCGGCAAGCACTTTCTGCCCTCCGGTTACGAAAGGGATTTGTACGCTGAACTGATGAAGGTCCCTGCGAAACAACGCCTGAAGAAGGATGCCATTCCGTCTGTGTTGATTCCCGGCAGTGCCCCGTCGCCACCCCCGAGAAGTGCGTTTTTGAAGCGAGAAGCCTCGCGAGCTGTGGCCAGTACAGTGACTGGAGCCAGTGGAGGCACTTCATCTACTGTCACCCGTGCCTCCGAACGTACCCCAGAGCGTGCAATTCCTGGAACCAGTAGTGATTCGCCCTGTGCTGTTTTCTCCAGCCCAGAGCCTCTAAGCAGCCCTGCAGCGATATTGAGTAGTGGGAGTGATTACAGGCCCAGTTCGACACCCAGTGAAGAGGACAGTTCGTCGTCCAGTGAACAGATCGGTGAGCCAAACTTTGATAAGTTTATTGTGGACTTGTCTAAAGTGTTGGAGCTATTTAGAAGGTGCCAGGTGTGTGGCGAGGGAGTCACACGACACGATGTAAGCAGTTTGGGTGCTCAGGTCACCATCCAGTGGGAGTGTGTCGCGGGACACTCTGGCAAGTGGGACAGTTGTTCCTCTGTCCGTGGTATGCCGGAGGTCCACTTAACCATGTCCAGTAGTGGCTTGGCCTCGTCGAACTCTGAACAGCACAAGCATTCCATTGAGGTAGGCATAACAACGCACACAGTGCATTTGCACCAAGATGTGTCACCACGTCTGTCCTCAGTAGCCGCCTCGTTTCTCTCAACAGCTGCCTGTGCCTGTGCGTACTCTGCCTCGTTATACTCGGGCTCAAACATGTACCCACCCACTGAATGTCCGTGAAAAAATTCCTCGTCACCACTGCTGTGAACAAGGTCTCCGTCACTCACACTACTGTCACTGTGATACGGGTCACCGACTCCAGCCATTTTCAGCTTACAACACACTAAACAATCCCTAAATCCAACGTAGTTGAGTTCTCTACTAACCTATCTTGCCGCAGAATACTCACCGATGGAAAGTGGTGGCGACAATTGTTGAAAAACAGCACAAAACAAAAGTAGAATAGAACAGATTCGCACGGTAAAGTCAACGCAAAACCAAGTGGCGGGAAATGCTTGCCTCCTAAAACGTCACTTCCGGAGTAGCGGACGAGTAATTAATAAAATTACGAAAAGCTGTAATTAAGTGGAAAATATGTCTAGGATAACCAACCCAACTTATTTTGGCTCAAAATGACATGGAAAAAGGTTGCCTTCGCCTTTAACCACGTGATTCGTAGCCTCTTTTGTAGGAAGTCTTTCTTAGTCACGTGACTCGTAGCCTCTTAGGAAGCCTTTCTTAACCACGTGATTGGTAGCGGTATCTTCTATAGGAAGTCTAGTTGGTTTTGGATGTTATCCTAGCTATTGAGCCAGGTATGGGTGACTTAAAACTGAAGACACCGTATACGAAAAATGCTGTTTGTACATGACACGTTTTTGACTGAAGTTCGTACGTGTTCACAACATTAAAACATAAGACCGTCCAGGATAGTTCACGTAAACGGACCAAAATGAGCCCTAAAATCTATGGTCACAATGATCCAACAGGGCACCTAAAAGCTTTCAAGCATTACACCTAAGCTCTTAACAGTAGAAATTCTATGTTGTCCGACGCATGAATCCTTTTAATATTCCGCCTAGCCCCAAGACTAGTCAACACAAACAGTACTTATCTCACAAAGTGTGGTTCATTATTTAGTTGTAAAGTGAAAGCAAATGTTTGTAATTTTCCAGTTTTCCCTGCCGCTACGGTGGCACGTGCATCAACCGGTCGCCTACATACGAGTGCAAATGCGCACCGGGCTGGATGGGAGAGAACTGCGAGTACGACTTCAATGAATGCATCAGGTAAGACTCTGACTAGCAGTCCCCTCAAAACTTGCAGTTTGGCATCGACTCCATGAGTCCACGCAAGACAAACACGGACTGTTACTGTTTTCATTGCTTACAAAGTAGCACTAATTCCGTGTCATTTGTCAAAAAAAAAATAGTTTGATATAGGCCACTTACCGTTATGAAATTGGTCTCCAATGGTTCCTCTGTCAAAACAGGTGTTATTTATCGGCTTGGAAAGGACTGGCATTTCGTTATTGCTTACAAACCAAGCTTATGAAGCTCAATCAGAAGGTAATTTAAACTTGTATGAGCTTGGTCTGAGGAACTATCAGTTGGTCCCGAGCCCAGAGACTACATCTCAAACTGAGTAAGGTACAAAACAATCACCAACTATGCTATAAGGTAAGTGGTCAAAATCAAAGCGCGGGTTTAAAAGCGCTTTATGAAATTAGTATAGACCTCCTCCACAGTACCACATTGCACGACGTGGATTAAACACCTGGAAGCATTGTTTTGCGTGGCCTATTGCAGTCAATAGTGTATATTATTATTTCCAGGGCAAATCTATAAACCTTCGTCAGAATTTCTTTCCTCTGTATATGTCCTGTACTCTTGGTCAATTATTTACACAACTACAAATTAAGACCTTTTAGGAAGACCGGCCCAACAGTTACTTTGACACACTCTACATCCGCCACAATTACCTGAAGTTTAGTGGCAGTAGACTACAGCCAACACGAAAACTGGCATAAATATATTCAAGAAACATGTTGCACTTAGCCTGGGTGACTCAGGCGGGTTACGAATTTGGCATGTTTTATAAACAGACAAGCCTAGGGGTACTGGCGTCCAGTATCAAAAAAGTGAATCCCGAGCCAACTGATATATTTACATTGATATCGGCTGTAATTTTGTTGTCTCGACACAATTTTGAGCACGTTACGAGCTCACAAATGCCAATATGTTTCTACAGCAATCCATGTCCCGTCAACGCAACGTGTGTAAATCGCGTGAACCTATATGAGTGCGTCTGCCCGCCAAATTGGAAAGGCGTCCTATGTGACATTCCCGTCAACGTGATCCCAGTGGTAGGCCTACCAACGGGAACAAATGCCAATAATGCACAACAAATGGCTTCGCAAAACACGACTACGGAGGGATGTTCTTGCAACACCACTGTGACAGGGTCGTACTTCACTGGCTGTGACGTAAAGACAAACTGCTCGTGCGTAAAGGGTGGTTCTAAAGAGCCCGTCTACGAGGATACGCAACACTGCGATGGGAAAATTTGGCCGAAGGTGGTACTTCCGCTGTTAGCCTCTGTAGCGGGCGCCGTCTGTATGGGGGTCATTTGGGCAGGTCAGTATAGAGACAGGGAGGTCTTTGAAGGGAAGCAGCTGTATTTTTGTTTCATCTTACATCGCCCCAGTCATGACTGCTCTGGGGACATGTTTGATCACTGAAACTTGCATTTGGATTTCATCAATCGGCGCATGCGCTCACCCAGGGGGGAGGCTCGAACGGGCCCCCTATTTGGTGAGGTGGGCAAAAAGGTCCGCCTCAGAGAAACAAAACCTCTGAAAAAGTAGGAAACGAGACTAAAGTCCACTAAAAAGGCAGAAACTACCAAAATTCGGCGAATACACAATTCATAGCCGAGAACGTGCACCCTTTTTTCGGGCTGCGTGCGCGCATGAAACGGGGCTCGATTGATTTCCAGTTGGTGGAGTTAATAACGTGTTAAAAAATCTTTATACAGTATTCGAATGTCTAGGCTAATCAATTTATTATATCGATTTCCCAACGCTGATGTTGCTTCGCCCTAGTTTTCGTACCGGAAAATAAGCACCCGAGGACAAAATCACCGTACTGCGCCTCAAAGTGCGACAAAACTAGACATTACCCGAAGCATCTCGTTACAATGTACATAAAAAGATGGAGGTCTAATCTTTGTACTCGACATGGAAATAGCAAATAGCTATGGCATTTTCCGCTCAACCCTGAATACGATCTCAAATAAATGTCAATAATTCTGTGCTCGAGTATAAAAGGCGTCACATGGAGTGGGTGTGCAGTCCTATTTTGCACTTGATGACCCCAACATCAAAATTAAGAGTAAGAGACTGAACTAGAAATCTCAGTTTCTACTCGAGTTTGTATCTCGAATCCTGGACGTGACTCTCATCTGCGTTAACCTTAACGTACTCAAGCCCTTTGTTCTACACAAATATCTTGAGTTTGTATTAAAAAAAACGGAAAATGTCACAAATATTTTCAAGCTTGAGTAATGAGATTAGACCCCGGGTCCAGTTGTTCAATGATACAATGCAATGAAATTTGAATCTGCAAAACCAACATAAGTCGCAGACAGTGAGTTTGTAGGTAAAATTATGTGTAGCAATTTTAAGTGAAGTTGTGCATTTTTGTAAATATAAGAATTAGGAATTTCATCGCAACCAATGATGATTGCGGTTTTCATTAACACTTTAGTCTCGTCTATTCAGTTGATCGCACACGTACACGTTTTAACATATGCAGGCTTCCCCCAATATTTCTTAGATGCTATAGGCTTTGAATGTTCTAAGATACCTAAGGGCTTCTTGTGACCTGCAATGAATGGGAATTGTGGCGCTTGTCACTGCTGGATCTAGGATGTGGGAAGAGGCGGGGGGGGGTGCAACCGCAATTTGTGATTTCGCCAACGGAGCTGCTTTTTTCTAAGGTGGTGTCGCATAGTTATCGGCTGGTAAACATCTGGTGACACCATAGATAACTTACGTGCACCGTAATTGAAAGCACGTGTCCACTGCAACGAATTTTCTTGTGCGAGAGCACTTTTTAGTCGCATGCGTAGGGTTGAGTTCTATATACCCAAGACACTCGAGAGATGAACTAGTGTAATCACGTCTTGCTTGAAATCTTTGGTGATATCTCGCAGAATTGCGTGATCTTAAGTGCTTTGCGTCAGCCCTGATGGGTTCCTACGGTAAAAAAGTGATCGGGGTCTGTGTCATGAAAAATGTCTAAAGACTTAACCGAGAAATTTGGTTTTACGCTTCACACAATTATTTGTGAAAATTAAGTAAATCCCATTTCAGGAAAAGTACGTCTCTTAGAATATAGTCACGACTGATGTGTGTACAAACTGTTTGTATTTTGTGATATGCTACTACTTAAGAGACTGGACCTTTATTCAGTAATTGTTAAATGAGCGTATGCACACTCTTCTGAATTAGATCTTGTCACTTTTCATGAGCTGGGGTTTGTTTCATGAAATTTGGCCTTACCACTTCAAAATTGCTGAAAATGTTTAGCCAAGTAATTGTGAGCGTATCGCAGTCTAGAAACAATCGATAAAAATTACCTCAGTAGACCTAACTGGTGGTTGTATGTATATTCTCGAAGACTGCACTTTGGCTCACCTGAGATTTATTTCTTTCTGAAATAATTGTTTGGAGTGTATTTGCAAGACCAGATTTATGAATTAAATCTTAAATAACTTGTTATGAAACAAACCTCAGAAAAACAAATGGTGACATCCGAGTTATAGCCATTTTTAAACGTCAACGGTCTAAACACCAGCCTTCCTTAGTTTTCTTTTTTGTAGCGAGTACTCGAACGCCGTCCATACAGCCGTTATTCACGTGCTCCAACTGTGGCCACGAGCAACCGGCCTACCAGAGATACATCAAGTCGGCGAGTTCAGATTCACATCTTTCCAAGAGAAGCACCGAAAGTTCCCTTGACAAAGAACTGCTCCGCAAGATCTACGACGACAACTTTGCTAAAGATCTCGCCAATGAAAAGCCAGAGACGAGTTCGGACTTATCCGAGCCTGCCAACATTGACGGGGAACAAAATTTATCCGAAGTTGACTCACCTCGCAAAGAAGAAATTTTAGACACAAATGATTTCAAGAGGACTTTATCAAGCAAGTCACTCAATGACTTCATAGCAAATTTGTAACGTATTCATTTCACTGCCGACATAACAGATAATGTCAAGATATTAACTGGCTGTGGGACCTCTGCAATGGAACAACTCAACTTAATTCTGAAATTTTTGAACCCAAATAAAACCAAGACTGATAGACTGCAGGGATCCCGCATGATTTGTTTTCTAAATTTTTGCTTTTTTGGTTTGTATAGGTGTAAACTGTCGGAAGGTGATTAATTCACGTGACGGGATAAGATTATGCAACATAACGAAAAATCTTCAAGAGTTGTATTTCCAAGACATGCTTAGTTTAATTCTATCATTTTCAGGAGTGACAACCGGAAGAGGTAACAGTATGTCTCCTTCCGTTGTGCACTATTTAGTCATGTCACACATGATAATTGGTCAGTTACATCTCGGGGTTAACTACTCTTTTTGTTAACGAATCGCTTACGGGCACCTCGGGCACTCCGCCTCAGCTGGAGCCGGGACATTTAGTTTCTCCACAGATGGAAAAAAAACTCACTGTATTTTGTTTTTGGTTATAATTTTCAATAAAGTCAGAAATGAACAGAAGGTCACCAAGAAGTCCCAATTTGATAATCCATGTACAATTTTTGTTAGATGGAGAGAGAATTGTTCTGTGGAATACAATTAAAATCGTCACCAGCCCATAGTTCAGGCAATGCCTACATGCCGCTTAGCTATTGCAACGGCACGCACCATACAAAATTTATACGATACGATTTGTTACTAGCGACGAAAAATTGCACCGTGTGCAATGGCATCAAAGTGTGAGTCCAGTGGCGGATTTAAAGGGGGCCATGCCACCCCCCCTCCCCCTAAAATTCTCTCAGATTCCATTTGGCAGTACGGGGGTGCGAATGTCTTGACGGCCAAAATCCTGGCTAACACTCTGCCCTGGCCCCCCTAACTCAAAATCCTGGATCCGCCCCTGGAAGCAACCGTTTTTGATGCTACCTTAACTAAAATACAAATTTCTAGTCATCTAGGAATAAACATTTTCCTCGTTAGTTAACGTTTCCCTGGTGTGTACTTGGTATCCACGCAACAATAGAAAGTGGCGGAAACGACAAGCAAATGGCGCGCATCTTCGGTTTTGCATGCACTCCCACCGAGCAAAACACTATCTCCAAGTCGCTATTGTTCAGTTTGTGTAGGTGTGTCGGTCAATCCCATGTGATCGATGAAATAGCTAATGCAGGCCAAAGACGTATGGTTTTTACTCGGCCATTTACGTAACTTTCCATAGTTGTGTTGAAAGTTTCTCTAAGATTTCAAACGATTTGTACTTTTAATAAAGCCACGAGTAAATGATCAAAATCGCCTGCTTTCTAATTTAACCATTTCGTGAAAACCAATTCAGGCTTCGAAAAACGAACTTTATTACTGACGTCACAACGGACTCTCCGTCACGTTGGAAATACAGAGTACGAGAACAGAAGTATCACAAGACTTAGCTACGAAACGCATTGTAAGAAACGCAAAGAATTTCACGTGATAACTCCCGCTTCGCGTTCTCGAAGAGTTACACACTTTGGTCTTGTACTGTTGGTCTACAACAGGTAACGAACAAATCCCGAGTGAAACCAATACAATTATTACCCTTAGAAAAGACGCGCACACTAAAGAACTCAGAATTCGGCGCGGCAGTTTGCCGCTTCGACATTGAAGTGTTGCACTGCTAAACAATATCAAAACATTGTCCAATATTGGAAAACGCAACTGACGAAAAGCAGCTGCATACCCGAATTGCGTTTCCAAGAAACAATAATGTTCTCGATTAAGGCACAACCGACAATATACAAGAAAACAATAGCCAATGCATCCACTTACGCCTAACCACTATAAGCATCCGCTACTAGCTTGCAGCATTAATGACAATCTAAGCGAAATACCAACCACTCAAATCCCTGCCTTTACATCTCCGTTTCTGCTACGTTCTACCATTTAACAGCTATAGAAAAAAGCCGGGGCCCGCTTAATCGAAGGTTGAAAATCCGGTCGTAGCCAGCTTAATGTATTTGTAACAGCAGAACATTGCTGCTGAAGTACACCTGAACGCCAACCTTCATTAACCAAATACACGTGTTTGTCGAAATACGAGCTTCTTGGACAAAACCAAGCGCATAACAGTTAAGAAAACGAGACTACCTCTCCAAAATGGTACGAAAGAAACATGCTCGTACAGTAATAGTTTGGAATCGATACAATCGCGACGACCACCGTTACAGAACTCTACCATGATGTCAGCTAAGGCAGGTTGAAGATAACCAACGAGACTGAAATAGGATGAAAGAAGCAGTGGTCATCAGACCGACACCTCGGGTGGATAAAGTCATATGGACCACTGGCGACCAATATTCCATTGCTCTTTATGTATAGCCAGCCACCCAGTCACGAGATATTTATACAACGTTCCTTTGACAGTAATTTCATTTTACTTACCGCTACCAGTCATGCTCCTGCCATACGACCAATAACATTGCAAAGCCTCACCATTTCGTTTGAAAGAGCGGGACGGGTGGTGAAATGGTTTCCGTTGAACGCTGTTTCAGGTGTCCGAAAGCATAGTGGAACCTTTAAACAAACCCACTTTCTTCCGATTACCTTGCACACACGCAACGGCATAACTCAAGACAACAAAATCAATCCAACTCCCGAGTGAGTCCACAGAGCACTTTATCTGAATACTATCGAGTTACCTGGAGTTACAGTAAAAATCCTCCAGTTGGGGAAAGTGAAAAATTAATCACTTTGCTTTATGTTGGAGCTTGTACCACAGTTTAGAAAAAGAGAGTATTGGATGTCTCAAATTCAAGAAGTACGATCTACAACAAATGACTAAGTCAATGTTACACACTTTGGGGATGTATGAAAATGTTCCGCTGAAGGCTATTTGCGATGATTTCATAAACCTGCAAATCTATTTTCAAACTGTGTCGATACAAAACTGTCCCGATACAAAACTGTCCCGATATCTCAGAAAATTCCAAAATCGTCGTGTCCCTATCTCTTGGATCAAGAAAATTCCATTTCGGTTTAAATTTCAGTGTCCCAAATTTTAAGGAGTAGCCGAAGCTCAACAATTTTTACCCTAATTACATCTCAGCTTCTTTACACTCGCGGGACAGAGCCTGGTAACATTTTCAGCGATGTTTAAAGGCAGGCTATTTATTGTAAAGCATTTCTGCAACAAAACTGAGCTAAATAAAAATATGTTCTGAAGCTCTTACGGTGTTACTGGAAAATAACTCTTAGAGGGTCAGAGAACAGTTACTGGAAAACATTCAAGTCTCTAAAACAGTTCAATTTATTTTAACACTCAAGGACAAAATTCCTATGGGTCTACGGTCCACAGTAATGTGCAAATTTATCTGTGCTGGATGTTGCTCCAGTTTTTCAGGGAAAACCGTTCGCCATTTAAAAATCTGCTCAAGAGAACATCTACATTCTGACAAAACTTCACACATTAATATTCATCTGCAGAGCTCCAATTTTTGTTATGAGCAATGCTCTTTCAAGGACTTTGCAATAATAGACCAAGCAGAAACAAGAGCTGAAAATTCATGAGGCTCTATAAATCAATTGGTGCAAGCCCAGCCACAGTAGGCAACTAGCAAGCCATAGGTTGTCACTGTTTGTCTAGTCTATTGCTACTCCCCTGTAACTGACTGTCTGTATCATTACTTCTTATTGGGCCTAGCAAGATGGCCACTGTTTTTTCTTCTGAGGATGGTGTTTTAATAAACGCCGAAACGTGACATGCCGGTTTAAATCCCTGTTATTATTCAACAGCATTTCACCCCGACATAAAAACCAAAATCGAACAAGGCATTGTGCTAACATAAAACTCAGGATGATAGCATTCCATTTCCGTTACCAACTCAAGTCACAGGCAATCCTTACATACACAACTTTCAATTTTTAGGCGGTCCAGTCCCAATAAACTGAAGCTTTTTTAGGATGATTGGTAACGAAAATGAAATCTTATCACCTAAAGGAATATTTGCGACCAACCTTATGAAAACAAATGGCCTCATTCGATTTTCGTATTTTAGCCAGAAAAACAGACCTGTAATTCTTTTTTCTCTCTGTTGCAGGTGCTTGACACCATGTGGCATTGTCCAGTTCAGACTCAAGTTTAAGCCTCAACGCAGAGGTCATCAAGTACAAACTAGGATTAAAAAGTTATTCACGTAAGCCAATATGTACTGTAGCATAGAAAAATAGACATTTATCTTGAGTTCACACAAAAGTAGAATAGAAAATGTTAAAAATAATTTCCGTTTCGAGTAAAAATTGGCAAGGAGTAATATAATGCGTCCACATATAAAAAGGCATCTGGTCACTGCATAAAAATTTGGCTGAACTGACAGCTTGCAAATCATGGTGTTTCAAATCTTGCTTTACCTTGTTTGTGGCCTTCATTCAGCTTTTCAAAAAAAAAAGAAACGTTTGGCTGAAATGGATATAGGCTGACGTTTTTTTGGGGGGATGTGAGCCTAGATCTCAAAATGAGCGGAACCTACTTTGCTGTTTTGACGAAATTGTGACCATTAGACATGTAAACTGGAAGTGTTCAAATAGGTCTTTAAGACAAATTCTACTTCCCACATTACATCAGAGCCTGATGCGTGTCTGCAAAGCAATTATTTGAGATTCTCCCGCGCACACAACGGAAACCATTTCAATACTCCCAACTAGGCACTGTCACGTGACTTTATGACGATGCTCTTGGACTCTTGGCTCCTGACCACAGCTGGTACTAGAGAATGGCAGGATAATTTGATGGCGGCATGAATTTCTGTAGATTCCACTGAGCACTTAATTATCTTCGCTTGGCCTTGAAATTTCTTATTTTGATCTTGTTACTTAATAATTGAGTTTAACTTAACAACAAACTTCTCAACCAACTTCCTCAGTCCCTGCAGGATGTGTGCGATGTCTGTCTAAAATTTAAACAGTTTTCGAGTTCTTGATAAATGCCAACGATTTTGTTTTGCATCCTATCAGAACCACTTCTTTCGAATTCCTCCAAGCGCCTGCACACATTCCCTTTCATGTCTGTGCCAATTCCCTCCTTCACGTGGCCATACACACGAAACCATGTTTTTTCAACAATCAAGTCAGGTACGCATACAGCGCACAAGTCGCCATATTATTCACTAAAACCAATATATTACAGGCAGTTAGAACTCTTTTCCTTAATTACCCTACTCACAGGACCGATGATGTAAACAATTTTTTTCAAATAATGTATCAGGACTGTATTGTTATTGTTATTATAAACAAAGTTGCCACTGTAGCAAACAGTTTGTTTTTAAGCACATCAAATTTTTACATTCTTACCACTGTTACAAAACCGTTATCAATTGACTTATTAAAGGACTGTCCAACTGCCTGAACCCATTTTTAAAATCGAAGATCACTCATTCCCTGTGAGAGCCGGTCTGGATTTGTTTCAAGATTAACTACACAAAAGAGCAGCTTGCAAAAAAACAAATCTTTAACAGAGAGACATTACAAGTCACTCAGAAGGAAAAACCTGTTCCAGATGATCAGACTCCAACTGCGACAAGAAGGAAAAGGGAAACCAGGAAAGGAAGCCATGCTTCTGCAAATAAGTGGGTTTGGTCACTAATGATCAACAAATGCATTGACAACAGACAGCAATGGAACAGCATTTTAAGAATAGACTATGCAAAGCCTTGCTGCTGCTTTGGGTGGAATGTAGGGTATACCTGTCAACTAACAACTACCAGCGCTCATAAATATGGTCTTGCACTGGACAAACTAACCTGGACGGCTCATCAGGCACAGGTAAATGGATGCTGTCAAGCCAAGACTACAGTCAAGAAGCATATCAAACATACAGCTCATAAATGTCTTAACACATAAGTGACGACAGCACAAGCTACTCACACTAATTACTGTGCTGCCGGCAGTACCTTTATCATACTCACACCTGATGCACTCCTAAATTTAAGCTACTTTAGTACAAAAATAAATCTCAAAATCACAAAAGCTGGCTTTGAATCGCGCTTATCTCAAAGGTGTACTGTGTATAACTTAATAAAAAATAATCTCAAAACAATAACAACTTAACAAATCTCTGTCAGTATATTTCCCTTCGCTTGAGCGTGTCTGAAAAAGAAAAAGAAATTCTATTAATGAATGGAGCCTCATCTCTTTTAAACAAGCTACTATATCAGCACATATGGATATTACCATTCATTAAGGTGAATTACTTCATGAGCAAACTTATTAAGTATAATTCTGGACAACACACTGTTATTTTCTGCAAATGTTTCTGCAGCGCCTGGCACCATATCCCAGTGGAATAAAGGCTGTTCCATGTTAAAAGAAAATGCGAACTTATTTCTGGACGTTTTGATTTGTAAGTTGCACCTCAAATATTAAAACCTGTTGGGAAGACAACACCAAGGAAGATACGGCTATTTCCACATAATTTAACATTTTCTTGAATGGGACTGAACTAGGATTATTCTCCAGTCGTCATCAATGTAATTACTGTATCATTAAGTTGAGGTCTTAACCTACAGGAAAGTCAGGAATTTGTTGTTACGATGCACACAATTATTTCTTAAGAATAATTAAATATCACTTTAGCAAAAGCGCAGTCTCTGACAATATACAAATATTAATAACTAAGGATTCAGACAACCTCAATGAATTATTTCAAGGTGTGGTGGGCTCATAACTACTTGCCTTAATCTTTATTCAACAATTGTGAAGAAGAGTGAGACCGAAACTTCAAGAAAGCCAACTAAAGCTTATACACCGCAGAATCAGGGATGGTGACCAATTAAGACAGCCCACGCATACAGTCACTTGACCTATCGCCAGGATCTTGAGCGACGGATAAACTGACCAATCATAATGCAGCATTCTTGACACACCTTTGTTTCTGGGCTGCCATTTTACCCGACAAACAACAGTTCGGTGGGTAAATCTTGTTATTCGTCGACTTTTCGCAAGGGGGAGAACCTTGCTATAGGTCAATTCAAGAAAGCCACACACAGAGAATCCCCACGTGAACAAATCATCACTACAATGTTCACGGCAGGCTGACAAGACGAGTCATTGACTGCGCGCTTAACGGTCAAACTATTGTAAGTGAACTACATACTGCACAATTTAGTGCTCTATTTGAGTAAGATAATACATGCTAGTGTTGGCTAACATAGAAAATACTTGTGCAGCACAAACCTCTCTTGAGTTGCGTTGTCTACAGGAAGAACAGGCGATCACTGAGGGTCAGGGATGGGTCCTTGTGGATGGACTGTCCCACCAGGAAGGCCAGTTTATGGGCATACTGGCAAGGAGCTGGCACACGGATGGTACCCTGGAAATAAACGAAGCATAATCAAGTTCACACGCAACTGAGACACATTACCACAATACAAAATGGCATGGAGTGGACACGGCTTCTGATGTAGGTGGAGGGCAGCATGCATGGTTACACAGTGTTACAATGTGGAATAACTCCTCAGTTGGCTATCACAATGTAAAGTAAAATAATAATAGAAACAGAAGACTTCCATCAGCCATAAAATTGGAAATCAGAAATGTTTATTGTGTTTAGGCCTTGGCCTCATAATACAGTTTACTATACAACTGTATAATGATCAAATTTCAGCTCTTTAATTGCTCTTGAAATATATCACACCAGGTTTTTTAAGTTTGCAAAGATCATGGCTTTGATATAAACTACTCTAACATTATCTGTCATAGTCACCAGCCACAAAACAACATCAATTGAGGCAGAAATATAGTGCGACAACAGCTGCCAACTTACGGGCCAGTTGTAGTACAGGTGAGTCATCTTGTAGGTCAGCCTCTGGACTAGGTCAGGCTTGAGACCAAACGTGTCCCACAGCACGTTGTAGTGGGTCGGGGTCACGGTGCCCTGACGGACACTCTGGCTCACCAAGAAGAAGTCGTACCTGAAAGGATGTGACAAGCAGACAAAAATTAGCCACATCAAATGTAGCGAATTTTAACGTACACATATTCAATAATTGCACTTTAGAGGAAATGTGAGGAACACAGAGCTTTTAGTGGATGTCCCCATCTTTTGTGGAGAGAATTAGACGAAAAGTGGTACCACAACACAGACCATGGTTTCAAGATAGTGAGTAAAAAGTTTGCGTAAAATAGAACCATTTCTAAAAACAGTGACAAGATGTGTATGGCTAACGTTATAAGAGTGGGCGAAAGGACTCACAGGCCAACAACAGCAGTTATGTACAAGCTGTTTAGAATAAAGATGCAAAACAAAAAAAAAAAGAATATTCAGTATACTGAACAGTACTAATTCATAGTGAAAGGTAGATCAGAACATCACCTACAAACAGTTTCTACCTGTAACTCCGTCAGGTATCATTTCCTCAACTAGACTAAGTTCAACTGCAAAGCTTACCATTCGGGCTTAGTCACCTTATCGTCCACGACAGTGCCAGGTGGGGGGTTCATCACGTTCTGACCTCCCTGGGCAAACAGTCTCGTGTTGATGCGTTTTTTCACAACAATAAACGCCACCTTGGGTCTGGAGGAGAAACAAATCTTCAATCAACATTCATCTTACCTTAAAGGCACAAGTCCACTTAAGGTCCAAATATTCATCACTCAAGATTTCCTCCTTAACTATACAAAATTCAATGCAATTTTTGCTGTTATATGAGTCGGAGGTAAACGTGTAGCAGCCTATTTGACGGTATAGATTTTTACCAAAACAGAGGGCAAAAGATCAAAATAAGTCAAAATTTACATGTTTTTTTGTTTCGCATTAAATGTTTCAACAACTTAATAACATGTAATAAGATAAAAAGTAACTTGTACAATAGAAACTGAAGTTTTTGCTTTATTTTATTTCATTATGCCATATCAGCTACAGTGTGCTCAGGTCATATCTTTAACACTCATAACACAAGAGGGCTCTTCAAAGACAACATTTCACAACTACACAGTGTCTGTACACTCACGCATATTGTGGGCTGACTGCCTTGAAGCAGTCCAACAGCTGCTGAACCTCGTGTTCATAGACCGCCGCCAACTGACCATCACCCACACCGTCACGGTAGACACAGATACGGTCAGGCAGGCCGCCATTGATTTCGTGGTATTTCTCCAGGGCATCTGAAGGATACATAAAAAATGAAGATAAAAACATCAAGACATTGTGTGTAGGCTGTGATAATCAAATTTCCTACGAAAATTTGCACTTCAACATGCAAACCTATCATTTAACGGTAGTTTATTTTAAAAATGGCCAGAGAACAGCTCTTTGCAAAAGAATCTTTGCTCTCTGCAGAAACCCACAAAGAAAATTTAAAATTGCCACCAGGGGATGTAACAGTGCTCGGACACGTCTCAAAGTCAACTTCAGCTGGAATACAGACTAAATTTCTAGATTAGTCAAGGAACACGTTAAATATAGCAGCAGAAAACAAAAAAAATTGCCACAAATGGGAGCCACAGTACTTGGACAAGTCTGACGATCAATATCAGACAAGCTCAACTCATCTGTGATGATCTCTCAAGCAGTTTGGCAGATAGAGGGGTGGACATAAGACATGCAAATTACTACAAAATGGCCACTAGGGGGCACAGTTTATGGTACATCAGTCGGAAAGTAAGCCAAGGTACTCTAAAGAAAAAGAGGCCAATGTTAAAACCACAGTACCATCCATAACAGAATGGTGGCATAATGTGCTCCCACAATATATGTTGGTGCATAAAAACAAAAATTGCCAATAGGAGGCACTGTGGTAGTCAGATTCCTAAGAAAAATGTTGTGAACAGTAATCTATTGCCACAATCGTAGCAACACATATACCAAATTTCACGAACATCACGTAAATTAAGGGTTCGGGAGATACAGCCACAGATGCATGCAAGGGTATCTAAAATGCAGGCCAAGCCTCTACATAAAAATATACGTTACTTAAAACTCCCACTACCTTTGAGACAGACGCGGAGTCCGTCACAGAGCTCTTGGTGCGAATGCTGGAATGTGGTGCGCGAGTAGAAACGAGTGCAAGTTGAATTGGTGCTGGCCACAAAACCTCCCACCGACTGGCCCTTCTGAGCGGAGTCATGGTAGCTGTCAATCCCGATGATCATCAACTTCTTCAACTACAAAGAATGAGACAATTAGAAGCTGGCACAAACAACTTACTCCCCACTCATTCAGGCACAAATCATAACAAGCTACAAGCAAGATTCATTACTCCAGACTACTTAAATACTAGAGTACTACACTGCAACATTCCCTTACTATAGTTCTACAAGAGTCAGGGTGCTCTTGGAGGACAAGTTTTAAAAAATTGAAAGGAAAAACCCCGCACTTAATTACAGGACATTAATTACGTCTACAGCAACAACAGCTACGGCTAATGCAATATTGAATGGTTTCAGAGCTTCCTGACAAATAGATACAATATGATATAAACAAGCCAGTCTGATTGAGATGGAAAATTTTTCAGATGCGTGCGGACAACTATCAACATGAGCACTTCCAACGTCCGTCCAGCTAATTAGCTTTTGAACCAGACTGCAGTACCAACGCAAAGCATTTTGTGTCAAAATAATCCTCTTGTCTGAAGGCACAGGTGCATACCATCAAGACCAAAAGTGCCTAGAAATTACTATAATCACAAATTGCCAGTACACGACCAGCACAGAATGGACCACTTACCGGGATGTCGACAGCCCACACTTCTCCGCCAAGTTTACAGTTGAGCTGAATGGCTACCTTGGTGGCTACAGACATCAACATTTGAGGCTTGGAGATGGTTCTGGTCACAATCACCTGGCTGGGCACTATAGGGTAAAGACAATATGAAGATATGATCAAGTGTAGCACTGAAGAGTGCTTATAAAAACAAATCTCCAGATATCACACAACCTCCAATAGTACAAGAAACAAGTCTTAAGTCAAGCAGTGCCATATCTACAGTTTGAGTATTTTAATAACATTTTTCAAAGTGAGAACAGGCATTAATTGAGGAGTCCCCGCACAAGCATATCTGCAGATTACGGGCTTGGAATGACCAATGACAAAAAAGTGGAAATTTTTACGGCCCAAAACATGCGCGCTTCCCAGCCTTGAAAATAATCGATGTGGACCTTTTGCCGACAAAAATCGGGAGGACTAAAAAAAAACGGTGCCAACCCCAGAAGCGTGCGTCTGCGTCTTTTTAGCTCGTCCGTCCACTTCCACCTCCAAACATTTTTGGCTGCGGAGTCATAGTATTTGCCACCCCGGTTTACAATCACACGAGACGCCATTGAAAAATCCACCACGCTATCCCAGATGCCCCGGCAATGTTGACAATTTATGTTCCTCCGAAACATGAAGAGCAACTTCTGCTTTTCGAGGTGAAAGTCGTCGGCAACACCGTAGTAAGAAAGAGTTGCCGCGGAAATTTTATATCAAATCCGATTTTTTTACGCGGAAATATAATAAACTACGCGGACAGAACATTTGAAAAAAGCGGGAATCCGCGTTTCTGCGGAAAATTCCAAGCCTTGCAGATTGAAGAGACAACAAACCATGCATGTATCCTACCAGGGTGCTCAACACAGCACACTTTCTTGATGGCGTCGTATCTGTCCTTCCTATTGGTCGGCAGAACACACATGACCAGCTGAGTCTGCGGGGTCAGTTCTGACTTGATCGATCGTAGATACGTGTCCACTCTATCATCAGGCAATTCACAACTGTAAAGGAGTATAGGCTTGACTGGTAGACCTTTTCAAACCAAGAATTAGGCAACATGCTATAGAACACTGCTGACAAAAAATTGAAAGCAAACTAAAACTGACCCTTTAATTATAAGCCTTCATTCAGGACCACAAGCACCACAAAAGTGAATAGGGGAATGTGACAGCAAAGGCACAAAATATCCCTGTTAGGCTCTGCAACATTCACAGTTAATTATCAATCCCTGGTCTTTGTTCTAGAACTACAGTTAGTTTTCAAAATAAACTGGACAGAGTTCAGCAGAGTTATTAAGCTGTAATACAACAGAACTTCTGTTGCTTTAATACAACTACATGGAAAATACTTTGTTATAGTACTTTCGCTTGTGAAAACTGTCAAATTTTGAAAATTAACGTTTGCTCATTGCATTCCAATTACTAAATTAAGGAAACTGTGAACTTTGTTTACCAGGTTATACTTACATGCAAATATCTTAAAGGCGAATATTTAATTAAATTACGAAAAGCTGTAATTAAGTTGAAAATATGTCTGGGATAACCAACGAACCTTATTTTTGCTAAAAATGACATGAAAAAAGGTTGCCTTCGCCTTTAAATTCTGTCAGCTCTAACTCCTACAAAGTTCTGGAAGGTGAATAAATTTCCTAACAAAATTTATCAATCTTATTTACTTGTCTTTATTTTTTCACTATATACTTTTTAGTAAAAAAAATTGACATTGAACAGAGATTTTAAAAATATTGTTCCTTCAATCATATTTGTCTTTTGTCAACATGTTGATAATGAAATTTTTGAGAGAGAAGTGTCTCAGATATTGGAAATGGGTCCTAGTTTTTTGGATGGAAGCCTTCAAATATCTAGAGTACAACCATTTTTGCTCAAAATGCTCTAAAAATTTGATAATTAAAAAACTAAGCCCTATTTCAAACATCAGACACAGTTGCCTCGAAAATGCCCTTATCAACATGTTGACAAAAGACCAATATGATTGGAGGAACAAGTCAAGATTTTTAAAATCTCTGTTCAGTCAAAAATGTTTTTTTACTAAAAAATGCATATCTTGTGAAAAAATAAAGACAAGTAAATAAGAATACATTTATTCACTTTTCAGAAAATATTATTTTACTTTGAAGGGGTTAGAGTTAATGGAATTTATATTTACACCTAAGTATAACCTGGTAAACAAGGTTGTTATCTTATTAGCACAAGGATGGATGTAATATAGGTAACACAAGGCACCGTAACTGAAAAAGACTGCAGCACTGAGGTACTCACATGACTGGCTTGGTGACCTGCATACCCATGGGTCCAGCAACTCTGATAATGGTGGAGACAAAGTCCTGCGCCTTGCCACTGTCCTTGCGGGTACACAACAGTAGCCAGTTGGTCAGGTTGACCACACTGATCAGGGACTTTCCCCTCAGCTCTCGTGACCAATCGGCCTCAGCAGGCTTGTAACCAAACTGAAACAACAGACAAATGGATGGCCAAATCAAAAGTAGTGGCAGGGGTGATTTGCCAAACCATAAAAACTTATGTGGAAGATTTAGCCTGCTTGGATGAAACACTTACCAATAAGATAACTTGAAAGAATCAATGTTCCCAAAACTCAGCAAAAAAATTGTGATAGGTCTAAAGGTCACCAAACTCACCGATGCATTGGACGCGAATATTTTCTCTGGTGGCAATATACGGCCATCGACCCCGAGCAGTTTGTTGGCAAAAGACAGACCCCATCCAGTCATCTTCTTCTGCACGTCTCTGTTGGCATTGATCTGGTCAATGAATCGCTGTAGGGTCTTCACACGATCTCCAGGCGCAACGCGCGTGTGCGTAGCGATGTCCTTCATCACGTGGAAGTCGCTGCGCACATCCTCCGACAGACCTATGATGCAATAAATGTTCAGCGTTAATCAGCAAGCCCTGCATGATGCCTTAGGCAGGGAAACAGGAACTAGGAACGTGCAACCGACCTTCGTGAACCAAAACTTAATTTGTAAATGATTATCTCTTTCCAAGAAACCAACTAAAGTTCATTTCTTACTGAACTCCAAGATTTGTCTTATAAACCCTCCAAACTTCTACATCCAGTAAGTTAAGCCAAATTCATGAAAACCTCAGATTATTTTCTTGGAATGGACTTAAAACAAATTCGTCTCAACATTGACTTAAGATTAGTTACCCGTCATGGTGCAAAACTCAGGCAGGAGGTGAATGGGTCCCTCTTGACCACGACGTATGTCTCTTTTCTTTGGCCGGCTCACCAACAGCGGCTGGTTTAGGTCCTCAACCTTTTTATCATGCACCTGAACAAAGATACAAACAATCCATTACACAGTACTGCCCATACACATTTGATAAGAGATTCTGCTAGCTAAATACACAAAGAAATTTTTGTTTTACCGTAGATATAAACAGCAATTACTGTGTAGCTCAAAAAAAAAACAGAACAAAAGTACACACAACAATGGTAAAATATATGCTTTACTACGGATGGGTTTTTCGACCAGATTGTTGTGCACTAAATTAAGCTCATAAGACAAATGACTAAGTAATGCAACACTACAATACAGTAACACATTTACGATGTAATTATTCATTTCAAGTTCTTTTGCAACATCATTTTCCTTATCTGAATATTTTGAAAATAAGATAATTTAAATGCTATTACTATACTCACGTGACAAAAGGCTAAATAACACGACGCGTACTACAATTCAGTAACATTTACACCATATGATAAACAATCTTTGTTTCATTGTCTTCATCTGAGTATGGTTCTTGTAGAGTTTGAGACAAACAAACAAAGAAGCAGCATTTGACCCATTATTTCTCTTTTCTTCAGTTGTAGTTAATCAATTCTTCCATTCAAACAATGATAAGTTCAGTTTTCAATGATTATAGTTTTATTTTTTATAGTACGCAGTGTCTAAATGGGTGGGGAAAATGTAACCACAAACAGCTGGTAGCAGTTCTCGTTGACACCGATCCTTCCTAATCCCTAAACAAAAGAAGCCAGTCCATGCGCTTTGGAAGGTGACGACTGTAATCCCAACCAGTGAGAAGCATTCACAGTTGCTGGTTGGAAAATGAGATGTAACGGTTACACTTTACTGTGCAGAGTGTAGAGGAGGGGATTACCATTTTGAAGTACTCGACGTAGGATATCTTGGAGCCATCTCTTTTGTCGAAGGTGTGAGTGGGGTTTAGATCCCAGCTGATGTCATCCACCCGATAGGTTTTATTGTTGTACCTGGGTATAACGATGAAATGATAAACCAACAGGTAAGACAAGCAGACAGCCAATGATGCAAGCACAGGTATAGTACGCACTGCAGCAGGTAACCAGGGTAACCAGGGTAACCAGTAAACACAGTTGCAATTAACTAGCAATCAGAAAAACTACTCCGTTAATTCAAAACACGGCTGGCAGCCGACCTCACGACTTGAGCATCAACTGAAAGATTTCATGACAAAACATCATTTCACAGCTATTCAGCTGTTATGATACTTAATGGTCAGGTTCTTGTTTTATGGTGCTAAACATATAGCTAAACAACTTACAATAATAAATGTCAATGGCAAAATATGGAGTGGTGAAATTTGGATGGTTAAAGAAATTGCGTGTTACTCACAAAAAGGCATTTATCATTTCGCATATTAAGAGCATTTACAGCATATTTCTGTCTCAGTGACGTAACAAAATCCGATTCAAGAAATAGTGAACTTCTACAACATATGCTCTCAGTGTGATCATAGAGAGTTATACGCCTGGCTTCCTCATGCTAGCCTCTCCAGTTCTGAGAAAACCTCATTATTATGCATAATCATGTGTCCTTCAGCTCACTGATCATGACCATCTGATCAAGCGTATTAAGATGTAATGTATCTAACATGATTTTCCATGTCATGAACACATCCACCACCACAAGAAACTGTAGGAACACAGCATTTATCCACCTTCACNAATCAAAAGTAGTGGCAGGGGTGATTTGCCAAACCATAAAAACTTATGTGGAAGATTTAGCCTGCTTGGATGAAACACTTACCAATAAGATAACTTGAAAGAATCAATGTTCCCAAAACTCAGCAAAAAAATTGTGATAGGTCTAAAGGTCACCAAACTCACCGATGCATTGGACGCGAATATTTTCTCTGGTGGCAATATACGGCCATCGACCCCGAGCAGTTTGTTGGCAAAAGACAGACCCCATCCAGTCATCTTCTTCTGCACGTCTCTGTTGGCATTGATCTGGTCAATGAATCGCTGTAGGGTCTTCACACGATCTCCAGGCGCAACGCGCGTGTGCGTAGCGATGTCCTTCATCACGTGGAAGTCGCTGCGCACATCCTCCGACAGACCTATGATGCAATAAATGTTCAGCGCTAATCAGCAAGCCCTGCATGATGCCTTAGGCAGGGAAACAGGAACTAGGAACGTGCAACCGACCTTCGTGAACCAAAACTTAATTTGTAAATGATTAGCTCTTTCCAAGAAACCAACTTAAGTTCATTTCTTACTTAACTCCAAGATTTGTCTTACCCTCCAAACTTCCACATCCAGTAAGTTAAGCCAAATTCATGAAAACCTCAGATTATTTTCTTGGAATGGACTTAAAACAAATTCGTCTTAACATTGACTTAAGATTAGTTACCCGTCATGGTGCAAAACTCAGGCAGGAGGTGAATGGGTCCCTCCTGACCACGACGTATGTCTCTTTTCTTTGGCCGGCTCACCAACAGCGGCTGGTTTAGGTCCTCAACCTTTTTATCATGCACCTGAACAAAGATACAAACAATCCATTACACAGTACTGCCCATACACATTTGACAAGAGATTCTGCTAGCTAAATACACAAAGAAATTTTTGTTTTACCGTAGATATAAACAGCAATTACTGTGTAGCTCAAAAAAAAAAAACAGAACAAAAGTACACACAACAATGGTAAAATATATGCTTTACTACGGATGGGTTTTTCGACCAGATTGTTGTGCACTAAATTAAGCTCACAAGACAAATGACTAAGTAACGCAACACTACAATACAGTAACACATTTATGATGTAATTAAAACATAGATATTCATTTCAAGTTCTTTTGCACCATAATTTTCCTTATCTGAATATTTTGAAAATAGGACAATTTAAATGCTATTACTATACTCGTGTGACAAAAGGCTAAATAACACGACGCATACTACAATTCAGTAACATTTACACCATATGATAAATAATCTTTGTTTCATTGTCTTCATCTGAGTACGGTTCTTGTAGAGTTTGAGACAAACAAACAAAGCAGCAGCACTTGGCCCATTATTTCTCTTTTCTTCCGTTGTAGTTAATCAACTCTTCCATTCAAACAATGACAAGTTCAATTTTCAATGATAGTTTTATTTTTTATACTACGCAGTGTCTAACTGGGTGGGGAAAATGTAGCCACAAACAGCTGGTAGCGGTTCTCGTTGACACCGATCCTTCCTATCCCTAAACAAAAGAAGCCAGTCCATGCGTTTTGGAAGGTGCATGACTGTAATCCCAACCAGTAAGAAGCATTCACAGTTGCTGGTTGGAAAATGAGATGTAACGCGTAACGATACCGTTACACCTTACTGTGCAGAGTGTAGAGGAGGGAATTACCATTTTGAAGTACTCGACGTAGGATATCTTGGAGCCATCTCTTTTGTCGAAGGTGTGAGTGGGGTTTAGATCCCAGCTGATGTCATCCACCCGATAGGTTTTATTGTTGTACCTGATGGGTATAACGATGAAATGATAAACCAACAAGTAAGGCAAGCAGAAAGCCAATGACGTAAGCACAGGTATAGTACGCACTGCAGCGGGTAACCAGGGTAACCAGGGTAACCAGTAAACACAGTTACAATTAACTAGCAATCAGAAAAACTACCCAGTCAATTCAAAACATGGCTGGCAGTCAACCTCACGATTTGAGCATCAACTGAAAGATTTCATGACAAAACATTATTTAACAGCTATTCAGCTGTTATGATACTTAATGGTCAGGTCCTTGTTTTTTGGTGCTATACATAGCTCAACAACTTAAAATATTTAATAAATGTCAATGACAAAATATGGAGTGGTGAAATTTGGATGGCTAAAGGAATGCGTGTTACTCACAAAAAGGCATTTATCATTTCACATAAGAGCATTTACTGCGTATTTCTGTCTCCGTGACGTAACAAAATCCGATTCAAGAAATAGCTGACTTCTACAACATATGCTTTCAGTGTGATCATAGAGAGTTAAGGCCTGGCTTCCTCATGCTGGCCTCTCCAGTTCTGAGAAAACCTCATTATTATGCATATAATCACGTGTCCTTCGCCTCACTGATCATGACCATCTGATCAAGCATATTAAGATGTAATGTATCTAACATGATTTTGTAAGTGCCTGTCTCTAAAGTAAAAACACTGACCAAACAAATTTGCTTGTAGCAGACAAATTACAAGCAGCTCCCCCTATGAGACCAACACATCATCATGACACACAGCACCCACCTTGTAAGGACAATCTCTCCAACCAGCTTCTTAGTGCAAACCTCGTGGAAGTTCTGCCGAGTCGAATTGTAGATGTTATACATCACGTCCAGCACGGTGTCATTACGCAGGATCTTGTGAGAGATGTCGGCACACAGCATGACGTCCTTCTCAAACTGACCAATGGCCGTGGAGAAGCCTGGCCACACCTGCAACCTTCAGAAACACAAGGAATGTACTTAGAAGGCATACTACAATGCCCAACAATGTTACAAGCATAGTTTTCCTTTTTTCATACTCGAGGTCCTTAACTGTTTCAGGGTTTAATGGGGTTGGCCAATCATAACCATTAGGCACAAGTTTTTGTCCACTACTTACCTCTGATTTTATATGGTGCAACCAAAAGACTACAGCACAGAATTCCAGACAAACAATTTTAGTACGCAGTTAATTGCCATGCTGTTTCTGAGATACATAACTACAACAAAGCCACAACATCATTGAATGACAGGAGGGTTGTCCTTACCCTATTAATATTCATGTAGTGAATGGCAATAGAATACTTGGCAGACAATGTTCTGCATCATTGCATAGATGCAGTAATTTGCTACATTATTTTTACAAAATCCTTGCGTCTATCATGCCATCAAAATTTCCACTGTTGTGTGATGGGATATCGAACGATTTAGAAAAAATATCGCATGCCACAAAATGTCTGGTTGTGAAAGAAAAAATGACGTTCCTTCACCATCGACTTGTCCAGTCCAGAACAACACACTTAGAATTTGGGACAAGCAAAAGATATACATATAGGTTCTCAAAACGATAACATGTGTATTAGAATGTTTCTTATGGAGGTTGAAGAATATCTAGGCATGAAAACACAGGATTTGTAAGTAAAACATATAATGCTCCTACACGTCAACACAAGACAAGAAACGACGTTAAGTGTACAGTATCAAGGTTTCCATCACGAACAAAGACGAGGCAGCTCTGCAAGACTGAGGAAGAGGTACAGGTGTTTAATTGTCCAGAAGCTTATGAGTAGGTCAGTGATAATGTAAGAGGGGAGAAAAAGCCACTCACTTGTGCTGAGGTATATCAATGGCCAGTTGCGGGTTGTAATACTGTCTACCAATCTCCTTCATGTTGATGAAGCCAAGCACCCTGCAAAGGACAGTAGCATTGGTCACACATTCACAAGGCCAGTCAACAAAATAGTAGAAATTCAAGAGTGCATTACAATTCAGTGGATACCGGATCAGTGATTCCCCTGCGTGTAAAAATCAGGTCATCCTGCCATGCTCCGTTTTGGCCCCGTCACTCGTAAATCAGGCCCAAATTGACCACCACACACTTCATCGTGACCGAAAAACTTCACCGCCACGCAAAACGGCCTCCCACAAACCCCTCCCCCCGACCGTGAAAGGGTCTCACTTAATTCCCATGCTCGAATGCAGTGGCAGGTTCTGAATCTACTGCAACAATTCACCACCAAGTTCCTTTCGAAACCGAGACAATTAGCTAAGGGAATCCCACTCCCAATACTCGCATGTGGCAACAGGCTTTGCATCCCAATTTCGAAGCCCAGGGAAACATTGCTTTTTAAATCAAATAATGCAAACTAGTACACAATTCGTACTGACGTGAACTTCACTAGCGATGCCCCGGATTGTTGGGGTTTCAAGATTTCCTTCAATTCTGAATCACACACATCAAGCGACTGTTGAGTGTACACTTACTCCTTGAAGATAGAGTTGTACATGTGCAGACACTCCGGATGTGAAGGGGGCAGTTCATTGGTCAACTTAATGGTCAATCGCACCTTGGCATCATCGTATCTCCTCTTGCTATACACTTCAGTCACCTGCAGAAAAGGAAACATCAAAGGGAGATCACTTGGGAGCCGTGACATATAGAAACAAGAGCAACGCGGAGCATTGAAATGCGCCCACAATTGCACCGCATACGGTATCCTTCTAGGGTTCTTTATTGGTACCATAAAGTGGCCAGTAGAGGGCATACTTTGCAAAATGGAAAGGCATGGTCATTGTCTCCTCAATAGGCTAGGGGCAAAATGTGAGTAATCTTCATAATACAAGCACATCCTATACACCAGTTGCTTAAAGCACCACAGAAACATAGAATTAAAAACAAATTTACCAACATACGAGATTAGCACAGCATTAGAATGCCAGAAACAAATTTCTACTTGGAACTTTTCCTTCACAGTCACGAAGTAACACAAAGTATACACCTGAAGACCTATGAAAATACAGAGGTCAATGTAAAATACTAAAATTGCCACTAGAGGCAAATACTAAAATTGCCACTAGAGGCATACCGGTAATCAGAATCATCCTAAAGTCGTCATCGTCCGTTGTCAACATCACATAAATACACTTGCTAAATTTAGTAAAGATCCTGCAAACGGTTTGGGAGATACAGCCATGGGCGCAAAAAAACAAAACTGCCACTAGGAGGCGCCACAGTAGTCCAAATCGTCTGAAAATCATTGTCAGCTGTCTTCCTTATAGTAAGCACATACACGCCAATTTTCACAATCATCCTTTGAGCGGTTTGGTTGATAGAGGGGTGGACGCAAAAATACAGACTCGAAAACAGTAAAAATGGCCACTAGGTGGCGCAAACTACGTCGAATCCATCTGAAAACAGTAGGATAGCGTCATCTCACTAATAGGTGCCTACATACCAAATTTCATGAAAATCCGTTCAATACTTTTGAAGATACAAAGGTAAGCGTAAAAAACTAAAATTGCCACTAGGGGGCACACCGGTAGTCGGATCCGTCCGAAAGTTCGCACATGCCGTCCCATTCATGAATGGAACATATGTGCCAAATTTCATGAACGTATGTCAAAGGGTTTTGGAGATAGAGCAGCGAACGCCGGACGCCAGACGCCGGACGGACGCCGCCCGGACGGACAGAGATGACAGCATAATGCGTCCACATATAAATATGTGGGCGTATAAAAATTCTAGGACCGATTAATTCAATTGCACGAAAACAAAAAAAACAAGACGGAGTTCACGGAATCGGACTTCTTTCACAGAATTAGATCTTTCAAACAGAAGTTCCATATTTCAGGCGATACCATACTTTTTTGTTTTTAAGAAACAAAAATTAAGAATGTAATCTATCAAATTTGACATTTTCTGGCTACAAATCAATTAACAATCAATTAACAATCAATTAACAATCAATTTGCATTGCAGACATACACGTTCACCCTTGAAATTCACTAGGTTTTCATTCTATACCCTCGTAAAAACAAGTTACTGCACAGTACAAGGTACTCGTGAATTTGCTAACTTTGATATAACTTTTATGTCAACTTTTCACGTCACCTAATGATATTAATTACCACTAAAAGGTCATACACAGCCCAAATTGTTCGGTCTTGGCTAAACATAGGTCATAGGGAGGGGCCACTATTTACAGGGCAATAGTGCATTTTGGTACACTCTATATAAATCAATCAACCTGGGAAACCAGCTATGAACATCCAGAACGGAAATAGAGTATTTGTGGTTAAGTGCCTGTTAGAGATAAAAACAGTGAAACATCATCTGACTGATGAAATGAATTAATTTGGGTGAGCATTTGACTTTTTTACAATTGCTCGTGTTTTTCAGCCATGAACAAATTTGTGACGGAATGTTTAAGATTTTTTAATTGCAGCAGAGAGAAATAGATCTGAAAGTTAAATCAGTAGACACGCTTTGTCAAAATTAAGAGCACTATAACTCACGGATCAGTCCAAAAATTCGCTCATGCCATCCCATCCACGACAGAAGCACGACATTTCTACCAAACAAGCCTCCATGTTTTAGAGTTACACCATGCACCATCACCAGTAACTTTCACCAACATTATCACAGCACCACCACCAANCAGCCCCCCCCCCCCATAACAACTATACACACCTCTTTTTCCAGCTTCTTAGGTAAGAACAAGACCATGCCATCGAAGGAGCGCGCTGACCCCACCAGAGATTCGTGTTCATACAGCATGCCAATGCGCATGCTCTTGCTGTCGATGGGTGGGTCATAGTCCACGTGGTACTGGTATAAGTGCCACTCTGGCCTCTTCACCAGCGAAAAGTAGTTCGTCAACAAGGGCTGTGTAGTTCCACTGGCACCTACAGGGGAACAAACAGCAAAGCACCAGGATATAGCGGGTTGTCATCTTAGTCAACTCTTGCTGACAAACCAGTCCTTAAAGATCCATTATGCTAAAAATGTTGAGCAAGAGTGCACATCACAATACAGTAATATACATAGCCATCTAGCGGGTTTCCGAACATTAGCAGTACAGTGGTTCAAAATCTGTATCTTGTTGCATAATCAGTAACATATAACGTCTATAAAAAGCATGAGGTCTTACAAATGAACAGGTCATTGACGGTATTGGTCAAAATCCTAGGTCGTATTTTTGCAACCAGGTCACACCTAAACATTCCAGCTCACTAAGTATTGGAGACTAAAAAAGAAACAAAGTCTGCCACCAACATTGTCGTCTAGACAATGTTTACAGTCACACCCCTATCGCATCACCCAGCGACGTTCACTTTTGATGAATTCTGGGGACGTAAAAGCATATTTTATGTAGATCAATGTGGATCTTTTCAGCCATCAGTCTCAAATGCCCAGAAAGCATTATTTAACTTGTCGGCAGTGACATTTTCTGTACTAAAGGAGCAGTGTACGGCCACGTTAAGATGATTGTTCACTTTAATTACCTACAAGACCCTTAAAGATGCCTCAGTTTTGGTGTCGAATATCAGTATTCCGCTATGTGAAAAGTATTTTAAGAATTAATTGAAATTCCCCTCATCAGGCCCAAGAATTCCTCCCCAACATCTAAATATGAGCAAAACAGAGCGCTGACATACATCCAGGATTGTGCTTCATACAGAATGCTTCTAAGGGTGTTTGTTTATCGGAAAATGGCAGCTAGATGACGAAGAATATGTCAAATCCGCCACAAAATGGATGACAGTGTTGTCCCTCGAATACAAAACTATTTGCCAAATTCCACGAAATTGTGCAAAGAAATTCTTAAGATACAGAGGCAAGCATAAAGCACACTTGCCACAGCAGTCGGATCCATTCAAAAATTCGCTCATGTCTTCCCAACCATAATATATCTGCAAAATTTCACAAACTTCCATTCAAGCGAGGACACTGAGCCAACACGTACTCCCTTAAAATGAGTGCCACGCATAAAACGTAGAAAAGTATAGCTATCGTTGCGATGCCTCTATTATTTCATACACATGTTCTGACAATAAATCATTAAGACACTGAGTTGGCCCAGTGCAGACCCGGTCAGTCCACCCGGCAGAACACTTAGGCTACAAGCACATCCAGACCACTTCCACCATACGAGCTTATGCTAAACACTTATCGCCTGCTTCTACAACTTCCGAGTTATTTGTGACGACGAGATCTCACGTCTGAGTTGTAGCTCAGTGGCATGGACTTAATTTACAATGATCCGCGTCCGTGGTATTACTTTCTTACAAGACGCGCATTATTTAACAAACAAACGCATTATAATTAAGGAAAGACCACACGCTGCAATGACAGAATAAGAACATTGCACAGCCTTTGTCCAAACACTATTTATGGGTTAGACGTATTCCTATTCTAACCAAATAACCACAAAAAAACAAAACAATTCCATCGCTATCCAAAATTTCCTACACCCCTTGCACATCTCTCACCGCATGAATATCAAAAATTCACCTTTCTTGTCCTGCACATGGGATGGCCTGGTGGTGGGGTCGGCGAACCTGGGTCGCCTCTCCGCCCTCTGGGTCTTCATGCCATCCCCTGTACCCAGCTTCATCTCCGCCAACTGACCGGTGACACCTGCTACAGCGGCGGCACCATTCCCGTTGCCAGCCTGCCCTGGCCGTGGCTCCCCACGAGTGCCACCCCGTATACTTGATCGACCACTACCAGAGACCGGTGCTGATGGGGCCTGCTAAAGAAAATGGATGTGGGTCAGCCAGCACTGTTTTCAGAAAGAAAACATAATATGCCAATGAATGCTCAATAAATGATAAATGCGAGTAGACTGCTGGAGATGCAAAAAGAACGACTCGAAAACAATAGACGTGGTATCTAGGTAAAACTTAATATGTTTAATTAAACCAAAAATACCAAGGTGTTGTCATCTCCTTAACCCATTTGCAAAATTTTATGAAATTCTGTAACGAAACTTTAGGTTACAAAGGCAAACGTTAAAACCAATTACTGTCATTACAGACACTAATACTCCACTGTGAAGGTCCAGTAAGAGGTTGAACACAAACAAGAATTTGCCAACATAGACGAGTGAAAGAATGAATCAAAATTTCACAAATATGGTCAAAATGCAAAAAAAGGACGCTATGAGCACTTTATAATCATCATAACTGTCAGAAAGTTTGACATTTCGACACGTAAAAGGCTTCCCTACTTATGCCAACGCTCGATTTGGCGACCTGCAAGTCGTTTTGGCCGACGAATTTAATGTCAGATAGGAAACCGCAGACCTCATTTAGGCGCATGAGATTTTCAGTTCTGGCTACATCAGATTTCGTTTGGTGGATTTTGCCAGGCAAACTGGCACGAATTTTTTCATCAAAAACTAAACGGCCAACAGGGGCTGTTATAGTAAAAAAATTTCTTCACCATCCATTCATCACGTTTTTAGAGACTATAGACAAACTAACAAATGCAAAGACAAGATGCTGAATAAATCCAGTTTTTCTGACCATTAATAGCAAATACAAGCCCCGTTCACACTCCGCCTTACTTGCACTTCTGGCTTGGCTTTCTCCCCCGGTTTACGCTGCGGCTCCTCCTCAGACACCACGCCCCTTGCACGTCCCCGGGCTCTCCCTCTAGCTCGTCCACTCATGGTTAACTAACTAGAATAAAAGAGGGTCCTAAACTATTAATTTCCGTAACAAACCACCAACAGGATTTTAAAGCACATTTGAAAACCTCCCCATGAAAACATTTTGACGAGCAATTTTTTAATCATGATTATCTGGTAAATAATTATATAGAACATTAACTATTTTACAATTCGAGTAAATTGTTTCCTAAGAAATGAAGGTTTCTATCTTCCCTTCCCAATTTCAGTGAAACCATTGCTATACGAAACTGCAAAACTGCATGCAGGCAAATTAAGTCAGCATGTGTGAGCAACTCTCGTTTCAAAACTAGAAAGGACAACGTTCAATGCCCATGTGTTTTACATTTTTGAAAAGCCCTTGGTGAGAGAAATGCAATGGTGCAAAATCATAAAAATTGGGTGAGGGTTACACTGAAAATGGCCATTGAAATGCTACGATTGTGCGTAAAATATCTGCCTTTCTACATAATTTCTCCTCTTTGATCTTGCGGACGTACAAAGAGGCCATTTACATGAAACATTGCAACCTCCACTTAATGACCAGGGACTAAAACTTCCTTCCATTTACAACAAGGTCTTACTTACGGTTCCACAACGGCAGTAAGATCAGTCATGTGATCAAGGGCCTGAGCAGCAGGCTTGAAACGTTATGCATAACTAAGTTATAGTCTTCTAGTAAGTAATTTCTCTCGCATTTACCAATTATGGAATAGTCGCAATTCTGTGCCATCGACTGAATACCAAGGCCGATTACACGGCGACTGGGCTAAGCGTAGAGTATAAACAAAACAACGAACATGCAACATCAAAATAAATGAGTAAAATTGCTATAAAGTTAGGATATCCTGATGATTAAACTTGTGAAAATATCGAAAATAAATTTACGAAAGGGAAACTAAGATACAGGTGGTCTCCTGTGGTTTCTGTGACGGCTGACGGCCAAAAATGAATGACAGCATACCATTTGGTGGCGAAATAAATTCAGAAAAAAAAAACTTACCGTGGTACCAAATGATATAACAAACGTAGTATATGTATTAATAAGTTTAAAGTAAAAGGAATAATTCCCATTCAGCCAGAAGCATTCATATAAGCTATCCGTCGGAGCCCGACCCCGCCTGGTCTGCGCGGACATCAGTGCTTCACGGCGCAAGATGAACACATTAATTGGCTGCCCGGGCCTTGAATGAGTGAAATTCATGTGACGAAGATTAAAACATACTGCGTCAAGGTCCAAACACTGCAATACTTTCTCATCTTCGACTTTCAGCTCATAGACTACATTTCACTACACCCCCCCATTTGCATATTTCGAGGAATTTTATATTTCGACAACAGAATCAAGTATATATTGTGTAAGTTCTTGTCATTTTGCCCAATAATTGAAAATCAGTCAATTTAGCATGTGACTGTTTTCCCAGAGTGTCACGGCATCGGTCACCAGTTGATTGTCTTGTCCGAGCAGCAAATCACAGGTGCGCGTTATTGCATTTAAGGTGAGAAGCTCCCTGTTTTGGGATAATACTTGTTTTTGTTTGTTGAAGCACTGTCGTGTGGGGATGTTTTTTTCTATTTTGCATTTTTAACGTCCAGCCACGTCGATGCCGCATTGCTGCCAAGTACGCAGTCACATGCATGTCTGGTTAATCACACGGCAATTGCTCCCTCTAGGCTGTTACTTCGCATCAATTTTACGACATGGCGACAAAGACAAGACATTTGCTGATCTAGAAAGTTTTCCCCTGTAATTTACTACCTAAACAGGTACTGTGGCCGAAATTTGACCTATATCCTTGCGATGAGTCAAGGCTGACCTCAACAGCCCATTGTTGGCCGCCGGAGATGCGACGTACTTCACAAACGCCAGTTAATGCATTAAATACCATTCGTCATAAGCAAAGAATTGATAAAATTCAGAAATAAATAATCAAACTTGTATAAAAAGAACCAAAATGAGAATCAAAAACAACCAAACAAAATAACTACGCATTTACGCTAACAGTGATGTCAATATGTTTTCAAGGACATGACCGTCATTCAGGAATCATTTCTTAACTGATTCGCAGGAACTCATTGGTCACAGAAATAAACGGGAATAGTCGATGATTTTCTGATCTCGACTAAGGTACAAAACTATGTTCAAAAAGACTTTTAGTTTGATAACAGAAAGGAGGTAAACATTATACCATGTTACATATTACTTAATTTAGTATGTATTTTTAAGTTTTTGAACTAGATTGTTCTTTGAGAATTTGAGATAAGTATAGGCGGCCGTTTATGCAAAAAACATTAAAATGTTATTCAATTCCATTTAATGAACTCAAGGCCAATTGTATGACAATTCAAACCTGTCTTGTGTATTCAATGCTATTACATCAATTCAATCCACATTCATCCATTCCATATTGTGAACTCAATGCTGTTTTGTATATTCTAACTTCTATTCTGTTTACTGAATTCAATGTTGTTTAGTCGATTCTGTTTTGTCAATCCTGTCGTCTCGTGCATAAACGGCTGCCCATATAGATAAGGACTTGAATTTTGTTGACAGACAATCTAATAATTGGGCTTTCTGTTTTTCAGTATTGTATACTTTCACTCAAAAGTTGCCGCCTGCTCCCAACAATAGTTTGCAAGTAACCCATAACCCATGAGGATAACCAACCCTCCCCTAGGCCCAACGTTGGTGAAGGCTGAAGCAAGTACATCGTTTCTGAATACGGTAGGTCGTGGTAATAACTAATAACTAAATAACAGGTCTAAGTCAGTGGTTCGGTTTGAGATTCAGTGATAGCTAACAGCGAAATACTCTTGCAAATTAATCAACACATTTCTTGACAGATGGTTCTGGGTCTCTTCTTAAGACAACAGTTTGAAATAACGTTTCAAGACTGACTAAAGATTGTTAATCATGCCTACGCGGGGCTACGACTCGAGGCTACATAAACGTGCAATCCACGTTCGATTGTAGATTTCGGTTTCCCAAAACCTTGTAGAAACAAAAGTTCATTGTTATTGTCGCCAAAAAAGCAAATTGACCAAGACAAAATCTAATTGTGAATGACCCATGGTGACAAAAAATAGAGAAACTGACAAAGTAAACAAACATTTCTCTCTCATACAAATCGTGCCACTTACCACGGTTAATCTCCTTACTGAAATGGCACGTGCGCCACGTGACATCAGTACAGTTGGCGGTCAAATGAGATTATCCAATCACCGACATAAATCAATGACCTTTCTTTGTGCAGGGATTCCCAGACCTTCACATGGACAACCAACAGGTCAATCTTTATTCAAATGAGTTAGCACGGCACCTGGGCCCGGTCTATCATCTCGAAATGGAACTCGAAATTATGTTTGGCATCTTCTACTCTACTTTTGTATGAACTCCAAATAAGTATCTAGTACTATGCTCGAGTACATAATGACTTATGTGGATAGTTTATTAGCCATAGTTTGCAGTTGATGAACCCAAAGTTCGAGTTTGAACTCGAAATTTCGAGTTTTTACTCGAGTTTGTACTAAGGGTCTTCAAGTGAAAACTTGGGCTATAAACTCCCGTGTATAAACTTTAATATATTCGAGCACAGTCTGATAACCACTTATCTTGAGTTAGCAGAGAAATTGCACAAAAATAATTTCGAGTTCGATCGTTTCGATTACAAAGATTAGAGACCGGGCCCGGGAGTGTGGTCGAATGAAGAGTATGGATGTCATGTGACGAGTCTACTAGGCTTAACTCGTTCATTAAAATAATTAATCGGCAAATTAATGCGCTGTTCAAGGGAGCGACACTTCATGACGATATGGAAAATGATGATGACTACGGCGAAGATGGTGGTGATGATAATGGCGATGACGGTGACGATGATAGTGAGGATGGTGATGATATGATGACAACGCCGATGATGATGATGTTGAGTGATGATGAATAATGACTGATGATCGTGATGATGATGACGATGACGATGATGATGAATAATGACTGATGATCGTGATGATGATGACGATGACGATGATGATGAATAATGACTGATGATCGTGATGATGACGACGATGACGATGATGATGAATAATGACTGATGATCGTGATGATGACGACGATGACGATGATGATGATGAATGCTGGTGAAAAAAATATAAGAATTGCATCCTAGTGTACAGAAACACTGGTGAAAAAGAATAAAAAATGACGATAATGATATGATGAGGATTTCGATGATCATCGGATGAATGATGATGACAAAATGACCAAGAATCAATCTTGAACAGTAAATGATAAAGTAACCAAAATCAAATTGACGAAATTTATTCACTCCCGGCGAGCCCCTGCTTGCGCACACCCGAACTCCCATATGGTATCTGGTAGAATTTTAAGGGGCCTTTGACAGTCTGAATGCACTCAACTCATAACAGTCTCAAGCAAATGGTAGCTTTGGGCTGAAAAGTGATGATTTGGCGTATTGTTGCTAGTTTTGTTTAAGGATATTAAATCCCGCTTTGATGACTTCAATCTTAGTTCTGTCACCTGGTAATGCATCATTGGCGCCAATCTTCCAAGTCAAGGGCAGTGGTCAACTAAAAACTCACAATGGCTCCCTAATCTCACAAACTGGACATTATGTTCCGTGTTAATTGGTCTTTTCGCACAGATGCCGTTTAATTTGTTAAAAGCATAGGTCACGCTTTCCCGTTTAGTTTTCAGTTTTTCCTTCAAACTTTTGAGAGTTGTTGAGCATTACAGTGCTTTATTTTGTTCCCGAAACCTGGATGGGAAAGATGTTTTTATTAAATATGCCAAAACCGGGTTTGGTATCCTTTTAACTCACCGAATTACGCACTTTGTGGGAAAGAATTTGAGAATCTTTGCCATGTATTTTGGGAATGTGGAGTTGTGCTGAGTTCTTGGATATCAGTGGCCAATTGGAATACAGCAAAACAGAGTTTGCTCTTAATTTAGCTTAGCTGATGTAATATTGCGGAAAGATTGAGCCAGACATGTAGGTAATCAATCTTTTATTGGCTCAGGAAAACGACAGAGCGTGGTTAAATTCCAGTCCCAATGAAATTCTTGAATGTTATAACACAGAAAAGGTAATTTACTATAAGAACTTGAATTTTGAACAACTTAGAAAAAGGCGTATACCTTTAGAAGGACTGTTTATCTCGTAATGTATTCATTTGGCGACATACGACTCGAAAACGAGACAGCAAAACTATGGCCATGCCAAGCAAAGAATTGAAAAACGGCTGCCATGTGTACAGCACCATCTTACTTCTGATTTCTATATTATGGTATACCAGAAACAAGCCTAGAGCCGATGACTAGGCACGTGTTGCTTGTAAATTTCATATCGACAGAAGGAAAATACGAACTGTAACGTAGAAACAAAAAAAGAAATTATCAAACAAAAAATATGACGAATTCATTTCGCCTAGTAAAACATGTTTAATTTAATATGCACAAAAATGACAGGGCTGCAACATGTTTCGATTCCCACTGAGAATTACTACCTGGGGCTGAACAGTCCATTTGCTTTCAAATTTCGCGAAAAAGCAAATCGGCCGCAGCCAAATCGAAGGTATGACCAAGGGAAGAGGTATGCCCGTAATCGAGGGCTATGGCGCGTGTGAACCCACATGGGCAATTGAGTCCATTCAAGGAACCGCTCATTGATAGTTCGCCGCAGCCTGAGGGTGAGCCGGGAGATTTTTGATTCTACAGTGTTTCTAAGCAAGCATACTCTGTTTACTTGCTCCAAATTTCCAATAAACTAAGAATTTTAATTCTGGTCCGTATGAATATCCTAGCTAAATATTTCACCCGCACCGTGAGAGATGATTGTACCAAAAAATTCAAAAAAAGTCCGGAGAATGTTCAAGGTTTCAGTAACATCAGCAGGCTGTTCGCATGTCTCTGTGTATAGATCATAGACAGTGCAGATAGTTTAGTCATCCATTCTATAAGTGGTTACGATATGACCAGTTTGATCACGTGATTAAGTCTAGGAAACCAAAGGTTTGGGAGCCGCTTGTACCGTTCAAAATAATAGAACGACAGGCCCGTAGCCGGGGGTGGGGGGTTCGAACGAAACCCCCCCCCCC